>SSNR01000680.1:108642-122059 GCA_006937965.1 Callopanchax toddi | reverse complement strand
TATATATATATATATATATATATATATATATATATATATATATATATATATATATATATATGACAGTGCATATGTGTATATATAAATTTGTGTGCAAATTGCACATATATATGTATGCATATTTATATTGTCTGTACATATATAATTCTTTTTACTCCTACTGTATATCAACAGTGTGTATAAATATACATAAATATGTATACTAGATATATATCGTATATTGACACAAAATATTTTATACACATATGCACAATTATATATATATATATATATATATATATACATATATATATATACATATATATATATATACATATATATATACTGTATATACATATACATATATACTGTATATACATATACATATATACACACGCACATATATATATAGTCATATTTATATATACACAAAATGTTTGTTTTCAAATTACTCCTATTACTGTATATATTATCACAGTGTATATATAGACACACTAAATATTGTATACACATATGCACAATCATATATATATATATATATATATATAAACATGCACATTTCATTCTCCTTTTGAAATACACACACACACACACACACACACACACACACACACACACACACACATATATATATAGACACATACACTGTAGTAACAAGAAGATTATATACTAGAAATGAATTTAAAATATTAGTTTTTATGATAACTTTTGACATGACTAACAATGCGACTACTATAATAGAAATAGCAAACTTCAAAGCCATAAAAACGTACTTGACCTGTTGCCTTTGCGGTTGAGCGAGTCTCCTCCAGCAGATGAAACACGTTCTTCTTATCAGTGCACACCTCCTGTAATTTATACCTTCACTGAGGCAGGTTACATCCCTCCCATTAACTTCATGCTCTTTCCTCCCACACACACATGCACTCACTCACACACACACACATCTTTTCCTTTCACTAGCACAGACACACATGATTCTATAATCTGTACTTTCACCACCAATACTTTCTCTTTTTCACGTCTGTTTTCTGGAAGGTGATCTCCAGGGATGTAAGTCTTAGTCACACAACAATGGAAACATTTGGAGGTGGCATTGTTTGGTGTAAACAGCAGAAGAAAGTGGGTATTGAGTACTTGTGATTGTAGCTGTGCATGTTGTGAATAGGTAATATTTACTCTGTAGGATAAACGTCATGTACAAAAACCATCATTTGTCAGAGACTTGTCAAAAAAAAAAAAGTCATGTAAATTCACTTTAGTGGCAGTTTAACTGACTATGGTTTGCCAGGAATCTCTATGTAACTAAATAGTAACAATAAAACGTGATTTTTATCTTAATATCAGTATTTCTTTTCAGGTTTATGGAAAATACTCCTGATTTTATTGCAGATTTTTCTATTTGATTGGAGATTTTCACATGTTTTGAGATGAAGCAGTGGTCATCTCCCACAGCCTAAATTCCATTGTATTTTCCCTGAATTGTTGACAACACATGAGCTTGAAGTGTTTTCTACATCAATAAGAAACAGGAAGAGACTCCTCTGCTTTCTCAGTGACCGTAGTAGAAATGTTATCAGGGTCTTTAATGCCTGCCTTAGTCTGATTTGTTCTATTCACTGTCAACTTTGTGGACTTTTTTCAAAAATCTTTCCAAAAACAGAAATCAGTGTGATTCAATATCTAATCCTGAAGTTGATAATAGATCATTGTACATCCCTGGATGTGACCACTATGAATTAATGGATTTAACTTTCTCCTCTTCTATAATACTCACTACCGAGCCACAACGTTTACTGGATCCTTTATGAGTTTGTGTTCCAATATGACAATTTCAACTTTCATTTACATTTCATTTACTACACATATGAAATTACACTTTTCAAAACAAGGTACAGCTATAGCAGTTCTTCCAATATTTGTAGAAAACTAAGTCGCCCATGAGGTAAATAAAGTAGGGATGTTTGATATTATCGGTCTACCGATAATATTGGCCGATATTGGCATTAAAGTGCAATATCGGTATTGATTTTTGTAATGAGGACACACATGACCTTTACATACCATGCACATATTATACATCAAACTGTTCAACTACTTCTCCTCTCTGCCAAAATATAACAAATCTGATGTATAGTTTTTGAGATATTTTTATTTATTTGGCACACCTTGCATTAAATACTGTGTTTGTCTTTTTTTAATGAGGGCTACCACGTTTATATCGGTATTGGAAATTAAGAGTTAGACAATATCGGATATCGGTAAAAAAGCCAATATCGAGCATCCCTAAAATAAAATATTTATTTGTATGTTTATCCTTTAACTTCCACATCAAGAAAAAACTATTAAAATGTTTTGTTTATTGTATTTTTCCCCTCCTTTGAGGCATTAAGGGTTATAATCTGGGTTCTTAAAAAATACTCAACATTTAAAAAAATCTGATGTGGAATTTGTAAGGTTTAAACAAGGCTTGAATTTTCTTTTCTTTATTGAATCCTTGAAACTGTAACTGAAAATGTTTTTAATGTTGTGCATTTATTTGGTATTGATGTGTGTGAATCACAGTGTGAGGAGCAGGAAAATCTTAAAAATTCACTTTTGGAAGAGCTGGAAAAGGGTTTGAATTGAATTTATATTCATATGTGAAGCCTTAAGTTCATAATAATGGAAAAATTATAATAACCCAAAATTATAATAAACTGAAAACATATTTAACTTTCTTTTGAAACATACTCTTATTATTATTATTATACTCAGATTTTTAAACTGGTTTTAGTTCAATATTTGTTTCCTGTTATTCCAGTCCAAGCTTTAGTAGGAACCAGGGACTAAAATGTGCTCAAACACATGGATGACCTGTCAGGTAAAGGATTAATGTCCTAAAAATGTTTTTAAAATAGAAAATGTTGTTGGTTATTTATGCCTTAAAGCCAGAAATAAAGTATATATAGTGTTTTTGATTTAGGATTTTAAAAAGAATTGTGAAAAATTCCTTGAAAATATGGGGCCAATTTAGGAAATATTTTAAACTTCACGATTTCTCATTTATGAGCCCCATTGCATTAAATCATCTTTTTAAACCATCCATGCAGGATAGGGTTTTTTAGAGTGGCGCGAGAACGGACTTGTATATGTTAAAGACTTTTTCATAGAAGGTAAATTGGCATAATTTGAACAACTTGTCTGCCACGACCCCATTTCTTTAGATATTTACAAACCAGAAGCTTCATTCTAACTCAACTTCCAGGCTCAGTCCTCCTGCCAGAATCCACACTGTTGGAGACTACATTTTGTTGTTAAGCCCATCACAAAGAGGGCTGACATCACTGCTTTATAATAAAATGTTAAATCTAAAACAAGTCTCGTCATCCAAACTCAAAGCAGAGTGGGAAGAAGACTTAGGCATGAACATATCCAAGGAAACATGGACATCAACACTTAAGCTTGTCAACACAACATCTTTATGTGCACGCCATGGTCTTATTCAGTTTAAGGTTGTACACAGAGCTCACCTTTCTAAAGTCAGTTTATCTCAAATGTACCCGGAAATTACCCCACACTGCGACAAATGTACAACTGCCAAGGCAACACTGGCTCATATGTACTGGTCTTGTCTCTGTCTTACTCAATTTTGGACAGAATTTTTTTACACAATGTCAAAGATCCTTAAGGTTACTGTGGCACCATGCCCCCTACTGGCTCTTTTTGGTACCAGCGAGAACATGGAACATTTATCAGCCTCTAAAAAACAGGCATTATCATTTGGTTCGCTGTTGGCGAGGCGGGCCATACTACTTAGATGGAAGGGTGAGGTGTGTCCAACACATAAGCAGTGGCTACATGATCTGATGTCATGCCTTAAGCTTGAAAAGATCAGATGCTCTCTCCAACACTCTGTTGGGACATTTCAAAATATCTGGGGCCCTCTTTTTGACGTTTTTCAAAATATGTAAATTCAGCGATGATTTAGCTTAAATTCTTATTTATTTATTTATTTTTTAAGAATGTTCTCCCCTTGTTTGTATTTAGGGAAGGCAGACATGAGGATTTAGGGCAGAGACTTGGGTAGGGATGAATGGGATAGTTTCTTTTTTTTTTTTTTGCTCTCACTGTGCCTTTTGGTTTATTCTTGTTGTTTAGTCTTTTTTTGCACTCCTTTGTTATTAGTATATGATTTAATTATATGTTTATTTCTTTTTGCAACTGTTTTGTAATGTGAGTGTATGTCTATATATATATAAAAAAATCACAAAAAAGCTGAATAAAAAGGCAATGTTAAAAAAAATAGAAAATGTTGTTGGTTATTTATGCCTTAAAGCCAGAAATAAAGTATATATAGTAGGGATGGGAATTGATAAGATTTTACGATTCCGATTCCATTTTCGATTCTGTATAACGATTCAATTCTTTATCGATTCTCATTTGAAAAAAAAGAGAACAAACAGATCTATTAGCTTCAAGCTGGTTTATATCTTATCTTTGAGTAAGATACAAGTTTAGAAGTAAGATGACCTTATACATCCAACAGTGAGGTCTTAAGAAAACCAGAGCCTAGGGTCACAGGGTGCCCAGAAAAAAACATTTCTAAGTATAAAATAATAATAAAATATTATTTTGTAGAAATAACATAACAAAATACAACATAAATTATTCTGTGCAATTCCACAAGAATGTAACATTTCAACTCTCTTTTTACAAAGGATCTGAGCTGAACACACAAAATTACGTCAGCCAGCAACAAATACAACTCAAGTCAAGTTCAATGGAACTGTGCATTGTGCAATTTTGCAACCATCAACTATGGAAAATTAACAATTCTTCTGCAGAAAAATGAGCATATCTGCTTTTTCAGGAAGGATACCTGATCTTTCTGGACTTATTGTGTCTCCAGCTGTGGAGAACACTCTCAGACGGGGTGGAGGATGCCTGCACACAGGGCTGTACGTTATGACGAAATATTTTGTCTGGACGATAGAAAATGTCTACCGTCAGATAAAAAGCTGTATCGTTTACGCCACAATAGGAGTTTTACAGCATAATGCACTTTACGGGATGTTCATGAATGCACCGCGCAGCAACACATGATGGGGTGTCAAACTCCAGTCCTCGAGGGCCAGAGTCCTACAGGTTTTAGTACTTACCCTGATTCAACACACCTGAATCTTTTGTTAAATGACATCTTCTGGAAGTCCCCAAGCTCTACTGAAGCTTGGTAATCATCCACTGATTCAAATCTGGTGTGATGGAGCTGAGAGACTTGACATGCTGGAATCCGGCTCTTGAGGACTTGAGTTTGACACCCCTGAGGAGGCAGACGGTAGTGGACACGTTTTAGACCAGAGTCAACAGGATAACCAGCTAACTCAAACCGAGGAGCTTTTACCTAAAAGAGGGACAACTTCTGTCTCATCGTCATCATGTGGTTTAAATATAAAAAGACCGACTGTAGTGGTGGCTGATGAATGAAGAAGCTTGCATCGCTGAACAAGTGCTTTAATTATTGCAGCACAAAAATTACATCGGTAGACTTAGGAAAACAAGGTAACACGCAGCAGGAACGTTACTTCAGGCTTCTTCCGCTATCGCTCTTCTGCGGCTGCTTCATTGTCTTTACGACAGCGCCATCCAGTGGCATGGAGTGAATTACAGAACACAACATCTCCTCTGTCTTTAAGGCAAAATCTTCCTTCCGGGTAATAACAAAACTAAAAAATGTCTTACTCGTTTTAGCCTTCAACTTTAAACAAAAAGGATTGTATGTAGACTGAATAGCTACAATTACTGTAATCTCAGAATAAATTGAGAACCTGGAACAGAATAGCAAATGAAAATATGTAACATTCCATTAAAACATTTACACTTCTTTTGCTTTTTTTTCAGGTAATTTTTATCTTTCACTTAAAGCAAACAGCATGGTTACATAACATAATCCTTGTGCCAACTAGGCTTGTACTGAACACGTGGCAATTTGCTAGACGCAAATGGTGTGTTAGAGGTTTGTGACATCAGAGCAGTGTTAAAGTCTTGTTGGGTAGAACGTGCAAGGCGTGATGCGTTCCACACTTTTCCATCACTCAACAAGAATGAGTTTGGGCCTTTAGGTTTTATAACAGCTGCAGGGTCAGAAAACCTTGAGTGTGCTTTAGCAACGTGATGTGGTTTTCTTATCCTCACCATTTCTCCTGGTTGAAAAGAAGGCTTGCGTGCACTTCTTTTAGCATCAGCATAACGTTTCATGTTTTTCTGGCGTTTCTGGACTGTCATGCGGGTAAACTCATCTAGCGCAGATGTGGTAGGAGCAAGGGGAAGTACATCCAGTTTAGTACGCATCTTCCTAGAATATAAAAGTTCATAAGGAGAGCTGGAAGTCGTAGCATGTGGTGTTGCACGGTAGACTTGAAGCCAATCCAAAACAGTCTCTTTCCATGGTAGTGACTGTTGGATTGCATTCTGAATGCAGGAACGGCCCCGCCTCTCGCCCCTTGACCGCTGGAGATAGGCACCAGCTCCCCCGCGACCCTCTGTGGAGGACTAAGCGGTTTCAGAAAATGGATGGATGGATGGATGGATGCAGGAACGGAGAGCACGATGAAATCTCTCCACTGCTCCGTTAGCAGCTGGGTAGTAGACAGATGTTCTGCTGTGAGATATGCCTCTATTCTGGAGGAATGAGGCAAACATGTCAGATGTAAATTGAGTTCCATTGTCTGTTACAATGTTTTCTGGGTTGCCATGACGACTGAAAACGGATAGCAGGAACTGAATAACATCATTGGTGGTGGCAGTAGGTGAGAAAGCAAGTTCAGGCCATTTGGAATAATAGTCAGTCAGGGTAATGGCATATCTGCAGGCAGGAATAGCAGTGTCAAATGGTCCAACAATATCCAGACCCAGTTTTTTCCATGGCCCATCAGGCAGTGAAATAGGTTGAAGAGGAGCTGGGTGAGTACAGGCAGTTTTATCATTAGACTGGCAAAGAAAACATGCAGCAATGGCAGACTGGACCTGTGAATCCATTTTTGGCCACCAGTAGAGGTCTCTTAACCTTTGCTTTGTGCGAACAATTCCCTGGTGACTCTCATGTGCAAGTGCAATCAGTTTAGATCTCACTGCAACTGGCGCAACAAGCCTTGAGCCTCTCAGGACATAGTTATCAACAGTTGAAAGTTCATCCCTGATCTTGTAGTAAGGAGCAAGTGTTTCACTGACATCTTTAATGGAGGCAGGCCAGTCACTTTCCGTTTGTGAACGCAGAGCAGACAGTTCAGAGCAAGAAGAGCAGGCAGAGTCAAAGTCAGCAACTGAAAGAGATGACAAAGTAGCTGAAATCTGAGCTACCATTTCAGGGTCTGTTTCTGATGTAGGATCAGAAGACACAGGTAATGGCAGGCGAGAGAGGCAATCAGCTGTGTAGTTCTGAGAACCTGGACGGTAGACGACATCATAATCAAAACAAAGCAAGCGGGCAGACCAACGGGCGATGCGCATTCCCGCCCTGTTCATGCCTTTTGTGCTCAGCAGTGTTGTTAAGGCTTGATGGTCTGTGCGGAGGGTGAAGCGTCGTCCCCATAAATATGTTCTCCATTTCTCTGCAGCCCACACACAAGCAAATGCTTCCTTTTCAACAGTTGAGTATTTCTTTTCTGTTGCCGAGAGTGTGCGGGAAGCAAATGCCACAGGTTTCTCTGTGCCATTGGGTTGCACTTGAGCAAAAACAGCTCCTAGTCCATAGTCACTAGCGTCTGTGGATATCACTACATGTAAAGCAGGGTCAAACAGTGCAAGTGCAGGGCTGTTTACAAGGAGTTTTTTTACTTCTTCAAAACTTGTTTGTGCTTCAGGGGTCCATGTAAATGAACTTTTGTCACTGGTACAGGCACGCATAGGAGCCACAACAGTTGCAAAGTTGGGCAGAAACTTTGAGTACCAGGACACCAGGCCCAGGAAAGACCTCAACGCAGCAGCATCTGATGGGGAAGGTGCATTCAAAACAGCATCAATATGCGCTTCATCAGGAAGAATGCCATCTGCTGTAACAACATGACCTAGGAAGCGTAATGATGACTTTCTGAAGTGGCATTTGTTGTCATTAAGCACAAGTCCAGCAACCTTAAGCTTTTGAAGGACAGCACTGAGGTTATGATCATGCTCAGCAGTAGTTTTTCCATAGACAATGAGATCATCCAGATAATTTTGGACACCTGGAAGCCCTTTGAGAATTTCAGCCATCATTTTCTGGAAAGCTGAAGGAGCAGAAGCAAGTCCATATGGGACTCTACAGAATCTAAAAAGTCCATCATGTGTGATGAAGGCTGTAAGATCTCTGCTATCTTCATGCAGGGGCAGCTGGTAATATGCATTTGCCAGGTCAATTGTGGAAAACATTGTTGCACCTTGTAAGCCTGCAAATAGTTCATCCACATGCGGCAAAGGGTAACAGTCCATGATCACAGCCTTGTTTGGTTCACGCAGATCAGCACACATGCGTATTCCACCAGTTTTTCGTCCTGTCACGACAATTGGTGAAACCCACGGAGAAGCATCAATCCGTTCGATGACACCAGCTTTCAGTAAACGCTCCAATTCGTCTGAAACTGAAGCCCTCACAGCAAATGGTAGACGTCGTAGCTTTTGTCGTATGGGCTTGACTTTGGTATCAATCCTTACTTTATGCACAAATGTGTGAGCACAGCCAATGTCAGGAGCAGCTGGGATGCAGGAAGCAGGTGATGAGTCTGTAGACAACACAGGAGCAGAAGGAACAGGATGTGGAGGCAAAACAGCATTGCCTGCAATGCAAACGTTCAAAGCATCCATCAGGTCTCGTCCGAGAAGAGGAGTCCCCTTCTTCACGACGAAGAACGTAGCTGGTGCAGAAATGTTTCCTCTGCTCACATCGACCTGCAAGCAACCTAACACAGGAATCAGGTTCTTTGTGTATGTCACTAATCGAAGGCCAGATGGTTGTAAGGGTGTCTCACTGAAATTCTTTTTGTAGATGTGATGAGGTAAAATAGAAACCGCAGAGCCTGTATCCACAATCAGTTCAATGTTCTCAGAAGTAGATGATGTTTTCACCGTAATGCTGCACTGCAATCTCTCAGGCGCATGTAAAGGGTCTTGTAAGTAAAGTACAGTCAGTTCTGGTAGGTGAACTTCACGTACATCCTTTGTCTTAGAGGAACAGCAGACACGTGCAAAGTGTCCAACTTTATGGCACAGTTTACATTCAGCTTTAGCAGCAGGGCACTGGGAGTAGTTAGCTAGGTGTTTGGTTGAACCACATCTAAAACAACTTTGTGAAGAAGTTGCTGCAGCATGAGACGGTTTGGCTGGGCGGGCATTCTGTCTGTATTTCTTCTTGGAAAACTGTGAACGGGGCTGCACAGCTTGTACTTGAGTGCTGTTAGCTGCTGTTATTGCTTTAGCTTGGTGAACTGCAGACTCCATTTGTGTTGCAAGTGTAATAGCTTTAGCCAAAGTTAAATCAGGTTCAAGTAATAGTCTCTCTCTTATACTGGAGCTGCAAACGTGTTCAACTAGCTGGTCACGTATCATTTCATCCATTTTGTCATCAAAGCCACATTTGGAAGCAAGGTCTCTTAATGCTGCCACATACTGAACAACAGTCTCATGTGAAGCTTGTATTTGCTGTCTGAAAGCGTGTCTTTCCACGACAACGTTAACTTTCGGTGAAAAATGTTTTTCTAGGGCATCAACAGCTGAAGAAAAAGTGTCACCTGTATCTGGTAGGAAGTAGAAAATCCGTTGTCCCTCTGTTCCTAAGCAGTGAAGCAGGGTTGCTCTTTTCCGTGCTTCAGGCCAGGCATTACCTGTTGCATTAATAACCAGCATGTAGTTGTTAAACATCCGCATCCACATTTTAAAAGGCATAACTGGTTCTCCCGGACAAGGCAAAAACGCTGGCGGCGGATGGACATTTACAGCCATGTTAACTCAGCAAAAATATTTGGCTGTGATGAAAAAAACTCACGCAGGGTTACTCGTCGCCAAAATGTAGTGGTGGCTGATGAATGAAGAAGCTTGCATCGCTGAACAAGTGCTTTAATTATTGCAGCACAAAAATTACATCGGTAGACTTAGGAAAAACAAGGTAACACGCAGCAGGGACGTTACTTCAGGCTTCTTCCACTATCGCTCTTCTGCGGCTGCTTCATTGTCTTTACGACAGCGCCATCCAGTGGCATGGAGTGAATTACAGAACACAACAAAGACCCTTCATGGAGACACAATCAAAGAGTCTGAGCACCCGGCCCGGAGGGTTACCGGGGTCTCACCCTGGAGCCAGGCCTGGGGTTGGGGCCCGTGGACGAGCGCCTGGTGGCCGGGCTTTCGCCCATGGGGCCCGGCCGGGCCCAGCCCGAACCGGAGACATGGGCTCATCCAACTGTGGGCCCACCACCTGCAGGAGGAGAGTGAAGGGTCCGGTGCATTGTGGATCGGGTGGCAGACCGAGGCGGGAGCTTTGGCGATCCGATCCCCGGACGGGAAAACTGGCTATCGGGACATGGAACGTCACCTCTCTGGCGGGGAAGGAGCTGGAGCTTGTAGAAGAGGCTGAGCAATACCGGCTAGATATAGTCGGGCTCACCTCGACACATAGCGTTGGCTCTGGAACCCGAGTCCTGGAGAGGGGTTGGACACTTTTCTTTGCTGGAGTTGATCCGGGTGAGAGGCGGAGGGCTGGGGTGGGCTTTCTGTTAGCCCCAAGACTCTCTGCCTGTATGTTGGGGTTTACCCCGGGGGACGAAAGGGCAGCTTCCCTACGCCTTCGGGTTGGGGAACGGGTCCTGTCTGTTGTTTGTGCTTATGCACCAAATAGCAGCTCAGAGTACCCACCCTTTTTGGAGTCTCTGGGACGAGTGCTGGATAGCGCTCCTACTGGGGACTCCATAGTCCTGCTGGGGGACTTCAACGCTCACGTGGGCAATGACAGCGTGACCTGGAGGGGCGTGATTGGGAGGAACGGCCCGCCCAATCTGAACCCGAGTGGTGTTCTGTTATTGGACTTCTGTGCAAGTCGCAGTTTGGCCATAACGAACACCATGTTCGAACATAAGGATGCCCATCGGTACACCTGGTACCAGGGCAGCCTAGGTTACAGGTCNTCCTCCAGCTTTTTGGCCTGATCCTGCATGGAGAGTTTAACCTCCGTTAACTGCTGGTTGATATCCTGTTTAAATGCATTCAGCTCTTCTTTAATGGTTTTGCTGATGTCGTCCTTAAGAGCGCCAACTTCGGACTTCAGTTCTGTCTTTAACATACCAATTTGCTGGCCGAGGAGCTTCATTTCCTCAAACAAAGACCCGGTCTGCGCCTCCGCCTCTCCGCTCTTTCTCTGTGCTTGTGTGATCTCCTTCTTGTGAAGATTCTGCCAGATCTTGCATCTTTTTTGTCTTTTTCTTAGTTCCCCCTGACATATTGTCCATGAAGGTGTTAGCCCTCCCAACTTGTATTTGAGCTATCGGGGGGAAACTATAAAAATTGCTCTACTATCCGGAGCTCTGATTTAAGCCTGATTTATACTTCTCCGTCTGCGTCGTTACGGAGACACGCAACGCCATTATGCGTCGACGCAAGCTCTCTACGACATGCTCGCAGAGGCTGACGGAGACATGCCCAAAATTCCAGGGGTGTAGCAAGCTTTTCAAAAGTGTGGGGGATGCAGTCCGTAGATGTCATCGACTGTTAATTGAAACGCTTAACCCTTTCATGCACGCATTATGAAAACATTTCTATATTTCTTTAAATATTGATTTTATTAATCTACATGAGCCTAAACTGAAAAACATTTTGATTTAAAAAAAATATGGTTTTATATAGAAGTTATGTTACTGTCCACGTATGTGGACAGTGCGCAACAAAGGAGTGAAATTATCAAAAAAATATGATTTTGTAACTAGTTTTTTTATTTTAAAGATCAAATATTAATTTAACTACTTTTATTTAAAAAGAAACAAACATTTGGAAAACATATAAACATAAATAATGACCTAACTACATTACAAAAATATATGGATACCAATGAACTGTGTGCATGTTGTGCAAAAAGTAATACTGTAAATTAAGACATTAGGTGGTGACTAAGGTGGGTTACAGGTGTGTTATGGGATTGAGCATCACTGGTCAAGAAGTGCACCCATCAGGAATGTCATGAGGTGCTGCTTTGAGAGGTGACCTAGGAAGACCAGATTTATGTCACATGTCAGGTCACACATGAAATTTAATTTCTAAAAACAGAATGGTTCAACACACTCTCCTGTACATCATCATATTTTTAAGCCTGATTTTTCCTTCTTCAGTAGAAATTTTAGTGAATTCAGCCCATGGCCATTATGGTCAGCCATGTTGAATTGATGATGTCATCAGGCAGTCAATATTCTAAATACAAGATGATCCATATTGTTAATATATTACAAAGGACTAACACTGCTGTGAAGTGGATTGAAGTTTATCAACATGATAAACAGAAAACTGAGTTAAAGTTACTGTCCACTATGTGGCTGCTGTGCATTAAAGAGTTAATGGATGCTTGTCTTTTGTTTTCATTAGAAATATACCATCAAATGATTTGTTACATTTAGTTTCATGAGAATTGCATGTGGATGTAACATTAAACACATGGTGAATGGTGGTGGTGCATGTGAATATCAGGACATTAATAAATGATTACAAGACATTAAAAGACAAATTAATCACTAATCAGCAATTTACTAAAATGCAACCTATGATAAAGTCTGAATTATGAATTACTAACGGCACATTTCTGAATGATCTAAGTTCATTACACATTTTCCAAAAATTAAACCTAAGTTGTGTTATTGTATCCAGTTTAAACCATACAGCTCAACTTATGACCTACAAAGTTCATCACTTGTTAAGTGAAGTATTTAGCTGTAAAAAAGATTTCAACTTGCTTTAACTGACTGTACTACTTAACAAACTAACTATAAATTGTAATAACTTAAACTTATATTTTATTGCTTACCTGTGAACCTTCATGAACCCTCTGACATTTCTTACTGAAACTGATGCCAATTTCAATTATTTTGGCTCAGTTTAAAAACTATGATTAATTCTAAATAAATGTTTTATCTATTTAAATAGGATTTTAGCTTTTATTTCACTGACACTTTTCTGCATATTTGTTCCACTGAGTGAGAAACAGGAAATAAAAGTTGGATTGTGAGGATCTGACTGAGAGACTGTTTTTTTAGGTAACCTCTGCTGACATTTTCAGGGAAATTAAGAATCAAATAAACTATTTCTGGGTAAATACCCGCTGTATTACTATTTTCATCACAAGCCGAATATTAGACAATGACAAGAGAGGCGGGATTTATAGCGGAAAGCTGATCGATTGATTGACAGCCAACCGGCCGGTGTTCAGAGCTGAAGAGAGAGAGGGGGTGGGGGG
>SSNR01000680.1:77473-108616 GCA_006937965.1 Callopanchax toddi | reverse complement strand
TCAGGAGCAGCTGGGATGCAGGAAGCAGGTGATGAGTCTGTAGACAACACAGGAGCAGAAGGAACAGGATGTGGAGGCAAAACAGCATTGCCTGCAATGCAAACGTTCAAAGCATCCATCAGGTCTCGTCCGAGAAGAGGAGTCCCCTTCTTCACGACGAAGAACGTAGCTGGTGCAGAAATGTTTCCTCTGCTCACATCGACCTGCAAGCAACCTAACACAGGAATCAGGTTCTTTGTGTATGTCACTAATCGAAGGCCAGATGGTTGTAAGGGTGTCTCACTGAAATTCTTTTTGTAGATGTGATGAGGTAAAATAGAAACCGCAGAGCCTGTATCCACAATCAGTTCAATGTTCTCAGAAGTAGATGATGTTTTCACCGTAATGCTGCACTGCAATCTCTCAGGCGCATGTAAAGGGTCTTGTAAGTAAAGTACAGTCAGTTCTGGTAGGTGAACTTCACGTACATCCTTTGTCTTAGAGGAACAGCAGACACGTGCAAAGTGTCCAACTTTATGGCACAGTTTACATTCAGCTTTAGCAGCAGGGCACTGGGAGTAGTTAGCTAGGTGTTTGGTTGAACCACATCTAAAACAACTTTGTGAAGAAGTTGCTGCAGCATGAGACGGTTTGGCTGGGCGGGCATTCTGTCTGTATTTCTTCTTGGAAAACTGTGAACGGGGCTGCACAGCTTGTACTTGAGTGCTGTTAGCTGCTGTTATTGCTTTAGCTTGGTGAACTGCAGACTCCATTTGTGTTGCAAGTGTAATAGCTTTAGCCAAAGTTAAATCAGGTTCAAGTAATAGTCTCTCTCTTATACTGGAGCTGCAAACGTGTTCAACTAGCTGGTCACGTATCATTTCATCCATTTTGTCATCAAAGCCACATTTGGAAGCAAGGTCTCTTAATGCTGCCACATACTGAACAACAGTCTCATGTGAAGCTTGTATTCGCTGTCTGAAAGCGTGTCTTTCCACGACAACGTTAACTTTCGGTGAAAAATGTTTTTCTAGGGCATCAACAGCTGAAGAAAAAGTGTCACCTGTATCTGGTAGGAAGTAGAAAATCCGTTGTCCCTCTGTTCCTAAGCAGTGAAGCAGGGTTGCTCTTTTCCGTGCTTCAGGCCAGGCATTACCTGTTGCATTAATAACCAGCATGTAGTTGTTAAACATCCGCATCCACATTTTAAAAGGCATAACTGGTTCTCCCGGACAAGGCAAAAACGCTGGCGGCGGATGGACATTTACAGCCATGTTAACTCAGCAAAAATATTTGGCTGTGATGAAAAAAAACTCACGCGGGGTTACTCGTCGCCAAAATGTAGTGGTGGCTGATGAATGAAGAAGCTTGCATCGCTGAACAAGTGCTTTAATTATTGCAGCACAAAAATTACATCGGTAGACTTAGGAAAAACAAGGTAACACGCAGCAGGGACGTTACTTCAGGCTTCTTCCACTATCGCTCTTCTGCGGCTGCTTCATTGTCTTTACGACAGCGCCATCCAGTGGCATGGAGTGAATTACAGAACACAACAAACTGATTGACAGACTGCAGAATCAGAACCATGGAGCAGCATGATGTCTCCAAACGGTGCGCTCTGCGCTCCTCTCTTTTTCCTCTCTCTCTCTCTCTCTGTGTCCGACCTGAAATAATTAACGTGTTTGACCCGACGGCTCGGGCTGAAATTGAGACCTCTCTAGTGATAAACACAGAGCAGCTCTCAGATCACTTCTCTCAGCATCAGCTGTGTTTTTTTTTTTGTTTTTTTTTTAACCGCAACGAGGTGTCCGTCAGACGCGATCAGAAACATCAATTAAGTGATTTATTCAGCCGTTCTGATGATCAGGTTGTGTTTAAACGAGATCAGTGTGATAATGTTAATGCCTGTCTGAGAGAAGTGTATAAAGTGTGTAGTGAGGGGTTTTACAGGCTTAAAGCTTCTGGAATAATTGTAAAAATATAAAACTGATACTTGGCGGATTTCACCGCAATTGCGGGTTATTTTTAGAACGTAACTCCCAGAATAAACGAGGAATCACTGTATAGACACAGATCTGCTTAAACAAAAGTGACATTTACAAATACACTTATTTTCAATTACATTTTTGGGCCCACCCATTTTTTATTAGGCCCGGCCGAAAATCTATTTCTGGCTACGCTACTGCTCCGGGATAGTAGAGCTGAAACTTAAGTTGTAGATGCCTTGTGATTACTTGCAAACTACTCACGCTCCCATTCTTAGAATGTCATGGTTCTAATGCCATAATGTAAAATCCATTGAGGAGGGAGAAAGTTCCTCTTGTGGAGCTGGTAAATCAAATCCTTTTATCGTCGAGATTCCTGAGGTCTCTCCTGCACCCGTTTCCCAGTTTCCTCCTTGTCCTGCCTCGCGATGCGTTGCCATGGTGATGCGCCCTCCAGCTGATCGACCAATACTGCCGCGTTGAATTCANGTCCCAATGAACCCGCAGCTTTGTAAAGGGAGACTGAAAACGAATTCCTTGCTCCTTCAGCACGCTCTTGACATCTTTGTATGCTCTCCGCTGCTGCACTACCGCTTCTGTGTAATCATGGTCAAAAAACAGAGGCTTATTCTGGATGCTGATCTTTTTTTGCCACGCCTTCCTTAAGACTGTCTCTTTGATCTTGAATTGGAGAAAGTTGACAACAATTGACCGTGGGGGTGCCTCGGGGGACGGCTTAGGCCTCAAAGAGCGATGAGCTCGTTGTATTTGGACGAACATCCCCTCGTCACTGAGCTTTTCGTTTTGAATCAAGTTTTCAACAAACTGAATCACCGAGGTTCCCTCCTCCCCCTCCGGAACGCCATAAATGCGCACATTATTCCTTCTCGTTCTAGATTCAAAGTCATTTATTTTATCCATCATTTTCTTCTGTATTAATAATGTCTCTTTGATTGATTTATTAGCCACCACAGCCCATGTTTCAAGCGCTTCAACTCTGGACTCGGCTTCCTCCAGCTTTTTGGCCTGATCCTGCATGGAGAGTTTAACCTCCGTTAACTGCTGGTTGATATCCTGTTTAAATGCATTCAGCTCTTCTTTAATGGTTTTGCTGATGTCGTCCTTAAGAGCGCCAACTTCGGACTTCAGTTCTGTCTTTAACATACCAATTTGCTGGCCGAGGAGCTTCATTTCCTCAAACAAAGACCCGGTCTGCGCCTCCGCCTCTCCGCTCTTTCTCTGTGCTTGTGTGATCTCCTTCTTGTGAAGATTCTGCCAGATCTTGCATCTTTTTTGTCTTTTTCTTAGTTCCCCCTGACATATTGTCCATGAAGGTGTTAGCCCTCCCAACTTGTATTTGAGCTATCGGGGGGAAACTATAAAAATTGCTCTACTATCCGGAGCTCTGATTTAAGCCTGATTTATACTTCTCCGTCTGCGTCGTTACGGAGACACGCAACGCCATTATGCGTCGACGCAAGCTCTCTACGACATGCTCGCAGAGGCTGACGGAGACATGCCCAAAATTCCAGGGGTGTAGCAAGCTTTTCAAAAGTGTGGGGGATGCAGTCCGTAGATGTCATCGACTGTTAATTGAAACGCTTAACCCTTTCATGCACGCATTATGAAAACATTTCTATATTTCTTTAAATATTGATTTTATTAATCTACATGAGCCTAAACTGAAAAACATTTTGATTTAAAAAAAATATGGTTTTATATAGAAGTTATGTTACTGTCCACGTATGTGGACAGTGCGCAACAAAGGAGTGAAATTATCAAAAAAATATGATTTTGTAACTAGTTTTTTTATTTTAAAGATCAAATATTAATTTAACTACTTTTATTTAAAAAGAAACAAACATTTGGAAAACATATAAACATAAATAATGACCTAACTACATTACAAAAATATATGGATACCAATGAACTGTGTGCATGTTGTGCAAAAAGTAATACTGTAAATTAAGACATTAGGTGGTGACTAAGGTGGGTTACAGGTGTGTTATGGGATTGAGCATCACTGGTCAAGAAGTGCACCCATCAGGAATGTCATGAGGTGCCGCGTTGAGAGGTGACCTAGGAAGACCAGATTTATGTCACATGTCAGGTCACACATGAAATTTAATTTCTAAAAACAGAATGGTTCAACACACTCTCCTGTACATCATCATATTTTTAAGCCTGATTTTTCCTTCTTCAGTAGAAATTTTAGTGAATTCAGCCCATGGCCATTATGGTCAGCCATGTTGAATTGATGATGTCATCAGGCAGTCAATATTCTAAATACAAGATGATCCATATTGTTAATATATTACAAAGGACTAACACTGCTGTGAAGTGGATTGAAGTTTATCAACATGATAAACAGAAAACTGAGTTAAAGTTACTGTCCACTATGTGGCTGCTGTGCATTAAAGAGTTAATGGATGCTTGTCTTTTGTTTTCATTAGAAATATACCATCAAATGATTTGTTACATTTAGTTTCATGAGAATTGCATGTGGATGTAACATTAAACACATGGTGAATGGTGGTGGTGCATGTGAATATCAGGACATTAATAAATGATTACAAGACATTAAAAGACAAATTAATCACTAATCAGCAATTTACTAAAATGCAACCTATGATAAAGTCTGAATTATGAATTACTAACGGCACATTTCTGAATGATCTAAGTTCATTACACATTTTCCAAAAATTAAACCTAAGTTGTGTTATTGTATCCAGTTTAAACCATACAGCTCAACTTATGACCTACAAAGTTCATCACTTGTTAAGTGAAGTATTTAGCTGTAAAAAAGATTTCAACTTGCTTTAACTGACTGTACTACTTAACAAACTAACTATAAATTGTAATAACTTAAACTTATATTTTATTGCTTACCTGTGAACCTTCATGAACCCTCTGACATTTCTTACTGAAACTGATGCCAATTTCAATTATTTTGGCTCAGTTTAAAAACTATGATTAATTCTAAATAAATGTTTTATCTATTTAAATAGGATTTTAGCTTTTANCAAAATTCTAACTATGCGTCGAAAGCGACGGACAACGCATGCCTGTGATTGGTCGGCTCAACACCCCGTGATCATTTCCGGCTTCATGCCGCTATCAACAGAGTAGTAATAGTAGAATCTCACGGAAGCAGATATGGATCAGCTCGAGAACCGTCTGGCAGACGAAGTACGAACATTTATATCATCCATCAGTGTCCCTAAAGGGTTAAACAAGAGCTACATTTTCGCTCGTCGTCTGCCTCGTCCTCACTGAACGGACGGACAGACATTCAACAGACGCCGCTGTCTCCTCACTTCTGTTTAATTCTTTTTCAGTCAGCCATCTCACGCAGCCAATAGAATCTGGCTGTGGCCGCTGTGGAGCTCCACAGTAACCGGAAACACGTGACCTCCACACTAACCGGAAACACGAAACTTCAATTAAATCGACTTTTACACAACCTCCGTATACCGTACCGGAATTGGTTAGGGTTAGGGTTAGGGTTAGGGGGAGGGTTGTTGACCCAGGTGCCTCTCTTCTGGCTACTGTGGAGGTCACGTGTTTTCGGTTAGTGTGGAGGTGACGTGTATCCGGTTACTGTGGAGCTCCACAGCGGCCGCAGCCAGACCCTTCTCCACGCAGCTACCAAACCGGAAGTCAGCAGTGAGCAGTCCTGATGGTTTTAGCAATGACTAGTCTGCACTGCCCTCTAGTGGGTGATCGATGCATAACTGTGGACATGGAGCATGGAGGAGAGACACTGACATCCAAATTCCAGCTTTATTTAATGGTAGATGGTCATCAGAAACATGCAGACTGGCGGTGTATATAAACTGTACACGAAGCAAGGCACTAAACACGTCTGAGCAGTGAATGGTTACAGCTGATCTGTACAGCAGAGACTCTGTCAACCTGCCATTCTGCTGCAGGAATAAGAAATCTACACTTTATTTAATGAATGTCTGCAGATCTGACTCTTTAACCTGCTCTGTGGATAAAAATATAAACTATCTGGGATGTATGAACCTACAGCAGGCTGATGGACCTGCTGCAGTCCAAGGCTTTATTCCATATGGACATACATTATAACACAATCAATCCATGTGCAGACAGGGTGAACATCTGCAGGAAAAAACAGCTGCATGTTTACAGCCTCTCCAGGCCTTCAATGCCAGATGCTCACTGTGTTTTCATCTAAACCTGACAGAAGCCTGAACGAGGTCCTGCTGCAGTTCTGATGCTTTCAGAAAAGTCCTTTAGCTTTCTTTAGGTTCCCCTGCTTCCATCCAGGCATAGTGTTGTATTCCTCTCTGCTCATCTGCAGGGCTTTCTGTGGGAGCAACACAATCAGCATCAGGCACAGGTCACATAAAGGCTCAGTCGTCAGCTGCAGGGGGATGAGAAATCACTGACAACACACACTAACAGGAATACAGGAACTTCAGAAAGACTAAGGTATGTTCCAGCAAATGGGAGAAAAGATCCACATCCTCAATGCTGAGCCCTAAAACATGAGAACAGCATGCTGACTGAAGCCAGATGTCTGTTAAAAACACCACAAAGAGCCAGAAACCCACAGCTGAGACCAGGATACTCAGTCCCATCAGGCCCCGGGCCCTGGGACCCAGGAGCAGGGGCCTCATGGGACTGTGGGTTCAGCTGAGGGAGAGAAATCACCAGGAGAAAGAGTGAGAGAAAAGATGAAGGAAAAGAGGGTAGGTCACACACACACACAGCTACATCACAGGGTCTCACACACACGATCAGACTGAGGGAGCCGATATAACAGAGCTAATCTCTCTAGCCGCTATGTTCCAGCTTCCACCACTGCCCGTATTGCTAAAAGCTGTAATCAGCCGATGTTCTCTGACACCCAGAGGAGAATTTGAGAAATCTAGCGTGATAATCATGTTCCGCTGCATATATCACCAGATTTCTCAAGTTCGCATCACGGAGTAGAGCTCCGGAGCACCCGGAGGTCCGTGCGCAGCAGAGGATTTGAGGCCTACAGTGCCGAGACCATAAACATCGACAGATTGCTGTGCGGTGGCCTATAACAGCACATTTACTGTTAACTTTTGGAATAATGAAGCTCATGAAACGGACTGGAAGGCAGCAGACAAAATCTGCCTGGGACACTGTTGCCTGAAGAATGCCAAAACTGATAAGATGCCCTTGGAATACCCAAACTTGCTGGAAGAACTGCGTAGGAGGGAGGCTACTCTCTACCCCTCTGAACTCTGCCCTGGAATCCCTCAACTTCTCTCCCCCTCGGCTGACGCGATGACGTCGCGCAGGCGCTGACTCTCGAGTGATGCAGGAGGTGCCCCCGCCCACCCGACCCACCGGAATGTCCTCTCTCTCTTTCTACCCATGTGTCTGTCGGTGGTTTTTTTTTCCACCGTTAGCAGCTGCCCCCTACTGGGACAGCTGAGAACTGTCGGTTTTTTATCTTCCTCTCTTTCCCTCTTAATAAAACATGTTTCTCTCTGTTATGCACATGTCATCTGCAAGGCAGGCGCCTCATGGCAGCCCGGGTTCACTATGTAACCAAGTCAAGTTCCTGATTGACAGGATGCTGTCTTTCTGGCAATAAAAAGAATTCTGATTCTGATTTAGCTCTGTGAAACCCTATAATCCATCAGAGAGGTTTTCAGCTCCATCAACACTGCCAAATAACACCAGTTTTATGAGAAAATCCACTGATTTAGACGAATGAAGTCCGCCATTGACGAGCAACACAACACAACAGTGCAATACTGCCACCTACTGGATATACATTTATTATTACTTTTTTAGCCCCCCAGAGTGCGCAGCAACGTCAGTTGACGTCACATCTGTAGGACAGCGCGGGAAATTCATGCCTGAATTGAAATGCATTTTACAGCTCACAGCCTGTTCAAGACAATGGAATGATACATTGGTGACCTCATTCTTTTTGGTTTAAAGTGCTTCATCACTCATTAACCTAAATAAACTGAACATGCAATTATTATTTTTCTTCAAAAGCTCCCTCATGTCCCTTTAAGTTTAGCCATCTCACAAACCATATTTTCTAAAATAATTTCTAAATCATTCCCTGAACAAAATAAATTTGTATCATCAGCAAACAATATGAACTGTAAAATTTTGGACACATCACAAATGTCATTAATATACAAAATAAAAAGCTTAGGACCCAACATTTAGTCACTAACAAATTCTGAGATGGCAAAGTTCTTAAAGTAATCCTCAGAGCCCCTAAAAACAAAATTAACTGCATCTCATTGTAACGTTATGAAGTGTTACATATTAATAAAAAGTTCATTTAAATATTAACGTATCCAACTTATGATAAAGTATACATTAGATAATTAATATTACAATAGACTAGTAAACAGTGAATCAATACTCATTAATAATCTGAGTCAGAGAATACAGTTTATAAAATTATATTTATTACTATATTTCTACTAAAAATGATCTTACAGAGAGGAGACAATATAGATGTGTGTAATTAAACATTGATAAACATGATGAAGGATGTTATTCAGAGTTTAATTCATCGTCTCAGAAAAAGTGAAGTCTGGATTATAAAAACAATCTGGCTGAGTTTATTGGATCTTAATTAGATGTTAAATTAGTTCAATTTGTTCAAACCATTGAACTTAGTCTGACCAAGCTTACTGAACCTGACGAGGGTTCCTGTGGAGATTCACGCTGGCAGGAGGAAGTCCAGTCCGACGACTCTGAGGTGTAAGCGAGTCCCCAGGATCGGAAGGTCACTTTAAAGGGGGTTCAAAGGTTAAAGTTTCTTTGAACTCAGCTCAGATGATCTTAGGTTGTTCCCGGATTCAGCAGCTCTTGTGATGTCAGCAGACATCAGGATGGTTTAATGTCCAAGTCTGGAGTTTTAGTAGTTAAATTATGGATTGCTTGATTAAAGAGGTTGGTTCTAATGCAGCTAAAAGGTTATCTGTCTACAGGTCTGGCTTACCTGTATGACAGTTAGCATTATTGCAGGAACTTCCAGTTTCTTCCGGGTGAGTTATTTTTAAGGCTGGATATCAGCCAATCACATGTCAGGAAAAGAAAAGGTGGGCGTTATCAAGAGCCAGAGTTTCAACCCCTTCTGAGAGGATTCTGTAAGGAAAGATTTTAACTTATGAGTTAAATTCACTATAACTGTAAGTATTAATATAGTGATATTAATATATACATGACTGTTAATAAGAACTCAATATAACATTACTGTTAATAACAATCTCATGAAATTCATCAAGTGGAAGCATTGATAATTTTAGGATCTAAAAATGATGCATTTCAACTCATCACAGTTTTAAGACTTAAATCATCAGGTTAAAGACTGATTAACATTAATATCATTATGAGACTTGAGTTATAGTGAGGAATGCATTAAAATCATTAAATCACATCTTCTGGGGTAAAGAGAAGTTAAACAGATTAAACAATCATCAATAAAAGTGACTTATTCATCACTTGTAAGCAAACAGTCTTATTAAAATCATCTGGAAGAAAATCATTCAGTTTTATTTGTTAAATTGCAGAAATAGGTTGACTGTCCTCCTGCAGCTTTGCTGTGAAGATCAGTTAGGAATGGAGCTGTTCTGTTATGATGGGAATTTGAGATGTGAGGACATTCGCTGGTTTCTTTTCTGTAAACAAGATGATGTTGTTAAAAACGCAGAAGTTATTCTGCACAGAATGAAGAGGGTGAAGGATTGTCACAGAGTTAGATGACCTTTGACCCACACGACTTTGTTGATGTTACATCATTCAGACACACCTCCTCCCATCTCCCCTCCCCATCATGTCACATGGACCAGCAGGTAAAGAAAGAACCCAAATGAGGCTCAATCAGTAACTTGGCTCAGAGTGTAAAATAAACCCTTAGAGGATTGGTACCAGCGAGGTTGTTTTAACAGATTCTAATTCTCACAGCTTAAACAGGTACGCACTTCTGTTTTCTTTTCACTACACAAACTATTATTCTTATTGCAGATAAACAACTCAGTATTTTTATGTTCCTGTGATTTGTTGGAATGAAAGTACAAATTTTACTGCTTTAATTACTACTCCTACTATTATTCTCAGTCTATATTGCCTCAAATGCAAACCCTGTTTTTAATGTTACAGTTAGTGTGGTTTGAGTCCTACCAGCTCCTTGTAGACTGTGCAGACAGATAATATATTACCCTGTCCTCCAAACATCAGTCAGCAGCAGTGGAGATAAAAAGCTCACAGTCAGCCAAGAACCTGCAGGTGTTGTGTCCCTCTGTGACTCCCACACCACTATTCAGGTGATGACGGAGCTTTAAACTGGGTCTAATCTTAACATCCTTCATGGGGGTTCATTGTCTGGAGGAACTGTCAATGAGAGAGGATTGGTTTGATTCCAGCTTTGACACTAAAGCCCAGGATGCTCCTGCTCTGGGAGTCAGTGTGTGTTAATGTGACTTGTGTTTTTAATTCTACATCATTGTCTCATCATTAATGAGTGTTCTACAAAATGAACATAAAGACTTCCATGTTCAGATCTGACCTCAGACCAGGATGCGTGTGTTATTCACTCTGGGACTCTTCGTTCTCCTGCTGCATCTGTCCTCCTGCCTCCTTCTGGGAGCCTTCAACATCAGGTCATTTGGGGACAAGAAGTCCTCCAACACAACTCTGATGGACATCATTAGCACGGTCTGATGCTCTTTTACTTTTTCCTAGCGTAAAATGTCAACACTTCCTAATAAGGCCCCAAAAATGTCCTTTTATAACTATGGCGACCTAATCATAAACTAATCAACACCATCAATGAACTAATAGTAATGGGGAAAAAAAATCATGTTTAATTAATGAACGATTCATCCATCCATTCACTGCACTACAAGGAAATAAAATGAATGTTTACAATAATCCATACAGAACTTTCATACTGAAACTTGTTCCACTAATCCATGGCTGGGTCCTGGCAATAACAGGTCCAAGAGGGAAGCCCAGACCTCCCTCTCTCCAGCAACATTCCCCTACTGGGTTATCCCAAACCAGAGAGGATAGATAATCCCCTCAGTGTGTTCTGCGTCTATCCTAGGTCTCCTCTCATTTGGATGTACCTGGAAAACCTTCAGAGGGAGGCCATTTTTTTTATCCAGGATTTCATTCCTTTGGTCATGGTCCACATGGTCCACATGGTAAGGGTTAGAAACTAAATGGACAGGAAAATCAAGAGCCTAACCTTTCTGCTTAGCTCAGACTTCACCAGAACAAACCAGAGAAAAGCCTGATTGCTGAGGATGAAGCTCTGACCCATCTGTCCCTCTCTAGCCCCATCCTACTAATACTCATATAGACAAGACACCAATAGACGTATAGGACTCCTTTACTTGAGGCAGCTAGTCACTCCCGTGAGGAAGCATCTCATATTTTTTAAGTCAAGAACAATGGCCTTAGAATGGAGGAGCTGACTTTCATCTCGACTGTTTCACACTCGGGATCAAACCACAGTGAGAACTGAGGATTGTAGCGTTTGGGAATAACTATTAGTTATTTTAACTACACCCTCTTCAGATAAATATTGGAAGCTTATTTTTGGATTATAATGGAAAGTGAAAACTGTTGTTTAACCCTGATAATAGCTAATATTTATTGAAGGTATCTTTAGGTTCTTTGAAAAGAGTACAGTGAATTGAAATACCTTATTAATAACGTGAAGCTGAGACCATAAAGATTGAACAACCATTTAATTTGAAAACCCTAAGAACACAGACAGATAAAACAGTTTGAAAGTTTGATGTAAACACAATTAATATTCTTAAACATGTTGAGGATGTTAAAGATAGTTTAATTGTGAGTTTTAACGGACCGTAGTATATGTTTTAATGACTAGGGAAGTTAGTTAAATTAGTTCAGTGTTTTTCAACCGCTGTTCCGCGGCACATTAGTGTGCCGTGAGAGATCGTCAGGTGTGCCGCGGGAAATTATTCAAATTCACCTGTTAGTTTAAAAAATATTTTTGACTAGGGAAGTTAGTTAATTTAGTTAACCTAGTTGGGACTTTAAGAGTCAATTTAGGGCTAATTTGAGTTTGGAATGGGATTTAGTTTTGGCTTAATTTAGTTTGGAAGAATTAAGCTTTATCAAGCAAACCTCTCGATCAGAAAGTGGTGTTCGCTCACTGAAAGGTGGATGCTCCTGGATCTGGCAGGCGTTGGTTTCTCCACGAGCTGAGGCTGGAGTCCCCAGACTCGGAGTGGTGGTCCTGGAAGGCGTGGCCGCCGAGGACCTCGCTGGACAGTCCGTGGATACGTCCCGGTCAGCAAGGGAGACATCTCAGCAGGCATGCTGAAGTCATTTCTGATCAGTTCCCGTAGTGAGGGAGAGATAAGGGACACCCACGCAAGCAGGTGGCTCTCGAGGCCTTGTTCAAAGCTGATGAAGGTTCAGCTAAGACTCGACTACATTCAGGCTGTAGCACAGACCAAGACTACATTCAGGCGGTAGCACAGACTCCGACTGATTCGTACCGGAACCGAATATTCGTTTTGAGAAGAGTTATCTTAAATTCAACCAATCAGAAGATATTAAGTGTACTAATCAAAACTGAGTTAGTGGACTTGTGGACAGCTCTGATTGGGTAGGGGAACTGTGGGGAGTTACCAACTCACATATGACTTCTGCCCGTTAAACACTCAAATGCATGACATAGCAGAGAAGCACATTATAACACTTTGAGTGTGAATGTGTGGATGACCCTGAGCAGGAACACTACAGGAGAATGTTCTGTATACAAGAGAGTACAGTTTGAACACCAGTCTGTGGTGTTACAGAAGAGACATCTTTAAAAGAGTGGTTTATTAGACCAGCTAGTGTTCAGTGGGTCATCTGGGAAGTGGACACCTGAAAGTGGACAGTTGGACACCTGTAGGGATCTTGATTCAGGTTAAAACATAATCCAAGAGTCATTGTATTCCAAGTTATTGGGAAAAATATGGATTATTGTTGTGATGGTCAACAGAGGTCAAAGGTCAGAGGTTATAGCATATTTGATGATGCTACAGGATCATGGATTGAAGTTGCCAACAGAAACATATCACCTGCAGAAATTCAAGATTAGATCCTGAGGTTTCCAAACAAGACACCATCCTCGCTACGAGTATGCCTTGAGATCCATGAACACCACAAACAGGATCAGGGACAGGAGCTTTGGTTGTACAGGGACCAGACAGACTTCACAAGTTGCAGCCCATTCTCCCACAGCCCCACATGGTAAATGGCTTGTATTTATAGAGAACTTTCTAGAGTGGTCAACACTCCCCAAAGCGCTGTACAACACGAACAGTCATTCACCCATTCACACACACATTCACACACTGGTGGTGATAAACTACTTTGTAGTCTCAGCTGTCCTGGGGCACGCTGACAGAGGCGGGGCTGCCATGCATCGGCGCCCTCCAAGTCCCTCTGACCACCATCAGTAGGCAAGGAGGGTGAAGTGTCTTGCCCAAGGACACAACGACAATCTAACCTAGCCGGAGCTGGGGATTGAACTGGCGACCCTCTGGTTGCCAGCCACTCTACCAACTGAGCTATACGCTGCCCCCACATGGCACCCCTCCCAGGACCCCATCCAGAGACCACAAGATAGCCAGGTATTCTGACCTGCCCTGATGTGGTGGAGGCATGACTTCAGCCAAACACTCAAGACTCCAAGACTGAAAAGAACAGTGTAGTTGCACAAGTCAATACCGGGGCCATGCCAGGGCTGCTTCAGGATTTCTGAGGATTTCAAAGGTGATGCTACAGCACAGAGTGTCTTGTTGCTAGAACCAAGATGGTGACATCAGCAATGTTGACAAAAAAGTTGTGATGTCCAGCTTAATGGACGTGTGTGCTGTGATCATAGGGTCACATGGGAGAGGTGGATTGTAGGGTGATGGACGCTTCATGAATGGAATCCAAGAGAGGAGCAGATGAAAACAATGCTGAAAAAACATCCCCAAAAAATAACCATGAAAAAGAAAAGACTAAACCTACTAAACAAAACCCTAAACCCAACATCATGACAGTGGTGTCCAGTGGGGTCATTCACACCAGCTGCTCTGATCAAAGACTGAAAAATGAACTCTAATTGTTTTTCTTTTAAAAACGTCAAATATCATTCTTTAATTCCTCAAGAATTCACCTGAGAAAAAAGGTTGTGCATCTCATTATCACTGAATACATTTTTAAAATAAAAACACTGGAATACTCCTTTACTACAAAAGAACAAATCGTCAAAGTTTCTTAGAGTTAACAAAAAACACAACTGATGTGTGTGGAACGAAACTCACAATATGCTGATTTTACTGATTGATGGTGTATTTTTCAGATTGTCCGCCGCTATGACGTCATCCTGATCCAGGAAGTCAGAGACAGCGATCTGTCCGTAACCAAAAGACTCATGGACCACGTCAACAAGTTAGACGGACTTACACAGAACACACACACTGAGTTTGACCTCTGGGTTGATGAAACTAGTTTAACTTGTTTACCAGTTTATAGAGAGAGGGACAAATCATGACACCATCACTGTTGGGCAAAAACCTCGTATATCCAAAAATGCTACTTTTCAGAAAATAAAACCCACCCTGTTTATTTTACCAATATGAAACCCTGAATGTTCACAAGTTAAAGTTCTCCATAAAACCAACGATAGAAGTGAAAGACAACCAGTAGAGCTGATTTGTGTTTATGTATTTAGTATTTAGATGTACCAACTCAGTTACTACTGCGGCTAAGAATAAACTACGGTACTTTGAGGGAAGAACACTAGTCAGGCTCTGCCAGAGGTTACAGGGGCCACAAAGTGAAAATAGAGAACAAGCATAGAGGAAAGTGCACAAAGAGAGAGCAGTAGATAGAAGGAATTACAGGGTAGGTGCTAGGCTAGGAGATGCTCTCTGAGAAGTAGGAGTTTCTTATAGATAGACAGGGATGCCCCTGTTCTGGTAGTGCTCAGTAGGTCATCCCACCATCGTGGAATGACACTTGAAGGTTGTCATAAAAACAAGAAAACAATGAAATATGAAGATTTAAAGGGATACTCCACCGCCAAGTTATTTTTTATCTATTGCCATATTCCTCAGAGTTAGATAAGTGCGCAAAAACTATTTGTAAACAGCCCAGCTGTTTTCCTGATCCAGCAGTACTCTTTTTGTTTTAGCTTAGCTCAAACACTGTAAGTGAATGGTACCAGATAGCATTGCCAGAAAAAACGTCCATAAAACTCACTAAGTAGTGATAATAATTCAGCCTAGTGACCTCAATAAACATATCGACTGCAAGGAAAAATAAAAAGTAACACGAAGGAATTACATGTACTATTTTAAACTCGGGACTACTTTTATGACAAAGAGCAGCTGTAACCCTCCGCTGAACGGCGCAGCTCCGCTGAACAGCACAAGGACATGACGCACGGTTTGTGTTTACGGAAGTAGGTGTCTTTGGGGCCGTGCGTCATGTGTTTTAGCTAAGCTAAAGCAAAAAGAGTACTGCCGGATCAGGAAAACAGCTGGGATGTTTACAAATAGTTTTTGTTCACTTATCTAACTCTGAGGAATATGGCAATAGACAAAAAATAACTTGGCGGTGGAGTATCCCTTAAGGTTTTGGCCTGATAGCTAGATATGATAAACATCTGTCTGACCTTTATCTGTATTTTTCTCAGAGGTTCTCCTGAGTTTGGCTACATCGTCAGTGAGCCTCTGGGTCGCAGCACCTACAAGGAGAGATACCTGTTTCTCTACAGGTACACTGAGACTTAATGAATACATCAAAAAGAATAAAAAGTCAAATAAGTGCATGTCACATGGTATTCCTCTCTGAACACCTTTATTTTAATGACTTTAAAAAAGTAACTTGTAAAACAATCACTGTGTTCTAAAGCACTTGTTTTAATGCTAATATCACATTAATATTTTGTCAGGTATGTTGGTGTGATGTCCACTCTAGGATTCAGACTCTAACATTTAAAAAAAAGATGTGATGCTGTCTCTGTCCCCTAATCACAAACAATGTAAAGAAAGTACAATGTATTTCTGACACCAACAACAAATGGGAACAAATGAAGGCTACATCCATGCTGCACGTTTTAAAGTTCATTTCTGATTTTTGCTAAAATTAGATTTTTTTGTGTGGTCATTCACAATATTGGGGCTCAGTTGGTAGAGCAACCATCTGGTAACCAGAGGGTCTCCGGTTCAATACCAGTTCTGACTGGTTTACTTTGTCATTGTGTCCCTTCACCCAACACATCACCCACCTAGTCTAATCAGAGGGACCTGGTTGTCTGGAAGCCATATTTAGCACCAAAAATGTAAATTTTGTGAAAAGCTGGATTTAAAACAGAAAGTCATCATTTAAGTCAGTAAGCACTGTAAACACCTTTGACTTAGGCTACGTTCACATGTACAAGATCCAATCTAACACTTTTGTCTACAGTGTGAAAATAGCCTTTTATCCACTCTGTTGCACATTAGCTAAAAAAAACCTAACATTTAATATAAATATATCCTCTTTTTTTAGGGAGGAGAGAGTATCCGTGGTGAAGGACTACACATATGATGACGGCTGTGAACCCTGTGGGACAGACACCTTCAACAGGGAACCATTTATCGTCATGTTCTCCTCTAAATACACCAGTAGGTTGTGGAAAATGGAGCAGGCACAGAAAACCATAAACACAAGCTGGTTATCAATGGTCTTTTACAAAGTCTCTTTAGTTTAATGTTATGAACTATGTCCAGATCTCTGGAACATTAATAATTTATTTTTCTTCCAAGGAGTCGTCACATTCCATGCTTTTGTGTTTAGTTTTGACTTCTGTTTTTTTCCTGTTTCCTGTTCTTCCTCCTGTCTCCCTGCACTAACCTCCACAGGTGTATCTTGTTACCCTGGTCACCTTCCTCACGTTTTTAAGCACCCGTGTCTTTTCACTTCCTGTCAGTCAGATCCTCTGTTTGTCCTGCTCTGTGTGCCATGCCCATGTGTTGTCCTGTTCCTGGTCCCCTTGGTATTGATAGGTTAGGCTTATTGTGTTTTGTGCTGCCACGCCAGCTTACCTTAGTTTGGTAATAAAGTATCTCAGTTCAGTCCCTGGCTCATCCTACTTATTCTGGACCCCCATCCACACCAAATCATGTCATGAATTGGCCTTTGGTAGACCCATTCCCTAGCCCCTGTTTCCTCTCAGATCTCCAATCTCTCAGTTTCATACTTTCATACTAAATGTGCATTTGTTGACTATCCATGTTGAATCCATGGAAAAAATGGGACATCGTATGCCTCGCGCTGCTATCTGTGGATGCGGACACGGAGGATTTGTACGTTTTTGGATTCATGGTCTGTGTCTTGCTGATTGGATCTGGTAACTATCTAGGCCATCGCACTCAAATCAAGAAATTGTAGGAATTGGCAGAGGCAATCAGAAAACTCTCTGCTCTCCTGGAAAGTCAAGCTCGGATCTTGAATTTGATCACCCCTGGTCTGAATGAACTGTCACAAGCTCAAAACTCGAGTAATTAACTCATTAAAGGGGTGAGGAGCACCGTTGAGCGAATGGTTCGGGTTTAAGGTATTTCAAAGCCATGATTCAAAACTTTGGAATAATGAAGTCTGCGAAACGGGCTGTAAGGAGCGAACAAAGCAGAATCGCTGCCTGAAGACATAACTAAATCAACTATCAGATGACCCTGGATCTTTCCCAAACAAGCTATTTGGAGGAAGCAGCTCAACCCAACTCTGTACTACTCTGCCCTGAACTCCCTGCCCCCTCCCCGGCTGAAGCGACGACGTCACGCATAGATAGGCTGTGTCCGAATTCAGGGATAGGATGCTTATGAGGACGCATTTTGAGACAGATGACGTCACAGCACTGCGACGAGTGCTGACTGAATTCGAAGGATACTCATTCATGCGTCCTCAAATGCGTCCTTGTTCCACCCCAATTTCGAGGATGGGTCTTCTGTATCCTCGCTGGCCAATGTTATCCCAGGATGCTTTGCGTGCCGGCCGTTGGATTCTACTGATTCATCAATTTTGCAGCAGTAGCAGAAAAAAACAGAGAGCAGTACAGTTTTAAATGTCAGTTTCTCAAAAGATTATAAAAAGCTTGTGTTTAGGAATTTTTTGCTTATTTTTATATGAAGTTCAATAATAAAAATCTCCACAAAAGAGGTTGAATGTTTTATTTTTCATGTAATTTAAGACAAGAAATCAATGTAAGCTAGCTTGAATGTTTTAATGGAAATCCGACTGTAGTATGCCACCACCCTCTCCCCTGCGGGCCCAACCTGCGACAGCACCGCACCTAGCCCCATGTTGCTAGCGTCAGTGTCCAGGATAAATGGCAGGGTGGGGTCAGGAGGGGCCAGGATTGGGGACTCTTTCAGTGCTCTGCGCAGGCCCTCAAAAGCAAGTTGACAGTCTTGATCCCATACAAAGTCACATCCCTTCTGCAGCAACAGGAAGAGTGGTGCAGCAATGGAGGAGAAACCCTTCACAAACCTCCTATAATAAGAGGCCAGTCCCAGAAAACTCTTAAGCTGCACCTGATCTGCAGAAGTGGGCCAGTCTTTGATGGTCTGGACCTTGTCTTCAAGGGTGCTGATCCCTTCGTGACCCAGCTGGTGGCCTAGGAACACCACCTCCCTTCTAAGGAATTGACACTTGTCAGAGTGTAGCTTCAGACCTGCAGCCGCCACTCTCCCCAACACCAGCCTCGGGCTATCCAGCGCTGCATCGAAGGTCCCTCCATGCACCAAGAGGTCATCCAAGTAGACCTGACACTGCTGATGTGGGACTCCGGTCAACACCCTGTCCATCAGATGCTCAAAAATGGCAGGTGCGTTGCACAACCCAAAACACAGAACTTTAAACTGCCACAGTCCCTTGGTGGTACAGAATGCCATCTTTGGTCTAGCCTCTGGGGCGAGTGGACCCTGCCAGTACCCACTCCGCAGATCAAGGGTTGAGAACCAGGAGGAACCTGTCACAAAGTCCAAGGACTCATCAATCCTCGAAAGGGGGTAAGAATCCTTCCTCGTGACCTTGTTGAGCGGTCGATAATCCACACAAAATCGCATCCTGGAGCTATCTTTTTCAGTCACCATCAAAACAGCTGCTTCAGCATCACCTCCAGCTCCTTGTCCGCAGCCTCTTGGTGAGCCAGCGGCAGGCGACGGGGCCTTAGCAGGCTGCGCGGCCCCAGTGTCGATGGTGTGCTCCACAAGGTGTGTCAGACCCACATCCTCATCATCCAGAGCAAAAATGTCCTTGAACTCCTCTAACACCTGCCACAAGCGTCTCTGCTGCTCATGGTTCAACCCTTCACAGTTCTTAGCCCAAATGTCCCTCACTGCAGAGAGCCTGTCCCCCCCCAGCCTGCTGCTTATTCGGTGGTTGCGTGGGGCCCTCCAGAGTACACACAGGCATTGTGCCTGGAGTCAGGTGCACCTCAGGGGGAACAAGCGGCACCCTCTCACCACCAGGCAGTACTAGCACCCCGGTCCCCAGGTCCAGCATGCCTCCCATGGCTCTTAAAAAGTCCAACCCCAGAATGCAAGTGTCCTTGTCATCTGCCACCCAGGCAGTAAATGGCACCCGGAGACCCCCTACCTCAAAACAGAAAGTCCCCCTCCCCTTGATGGGGGCAAGCTCACCTGTCACTGTCCTTAGGCGTATGTCCGTTGACAGCGCCATGGCCCCCTCCAGAACAATGTCAGGCCTGACTAAGGTAGCATTGGACCCTGTGTCCACCAGGGCCGTACAGGGAACCTCATCCACAGACACCGGAACATGACAAAAGGCCCCCACTTGGGTCCAGCCCACAGTTATAACATCCTCGAGCAGTGAGGGAGGGGTTAAGTTGGTCACAGCTGCGGCCCGTGTACCCCCACCTACATGGGCCCCTCGGCATTTTCTGGAATCCCAGTAACTCTAGGGCACTGTCTGAGAAGATGTCCAACTTCAACACACCCCCAGCATCCCTCCTGTCGTCGCTGTGGCACTGCCCGCTGGTGCTGTGTAGAAAAGGTGTCCACCTGGCTGCTACGCGACACTCCTCCGTCGCCACCCGGCCGGTCCATCGGGCCTGTCGCTGCTGCACGCACCACCGGTACATCGCCTGCTTGCTCCTCAGCCCCCGTCAGCAACTCCCATTCCAGGGCCAGCTCCAGGGCCACGCCGAGCGTCGTGGGACGAACCAGTTGAGTCTGAACCCAAAGCTCCCTCTGGCTGAGGGCCTGCAGGAACTGGTCCCTGTTGAGCTACGCCCGCACCGCCAGGGGCATGTTGACGTATGCCCGCCTGCAGAGGCACTTGATATCATGTGCCAGGAGCCGAAGCGACTCTCCCGGCAGCCGGCATCTGTTGTGAAATTCTGATCTCAAAAGCACCGGCTGATCGTACTGTCCAAACCGGCGCTGTGCCACTCCCACTAGAGTAGCATAGTCCCGCCTGTCGTCCTCCCTCAGCAGCAACAGGAACGCCGCAACCTCCTCGTACAGGCACAGCACCAACTGGAGCGCTTTGTGATCCTCCGTCCATCCGGACGCCGCAGCCAGCAGCTCAAACTGAGCGATGAACACCTCCCACTGAGTCTTCCCAGAAAACTTTGGAGTCTTAATGTTCACTGAGCCCGACTGGCTCTGGGCACTGCCATCTTTGTTTACATCACGTGGCAGCGTGGTACCCGGCGTCACGTCTCTCCCGCCAGAACCACCACCATTGCGCACCAAATCCACCCGTCTGGCTCACCTGGAGAGAACCCAGCCTCCGCGGACAATAGCAAAGCAGTGTCTCGCACACCACGAGTGGGCAGCTGTGGGCGAACATCTGTCACCTGCTTCTTCGTCTTTATTTTGTCCGGCAGCATCGTCCTTGTCGCTCAGTCTTTTCCACGTCAGAACGCACAAGCAACCAGGCGTAGAGTCGAACCGAAAGCTTCTGACACCAGTGTAACGTTTTGCCGGAGGCACAGAACCAGACGTTTTCTCTCAGAACAGGATTTTCATTCCTCAACTCACACTACAAAACTCAGAACATGAACTAGTGTTTTTTTTTTCCTTTTTATCTCCCAGAACACACTGCCCTCACACAAACCACCCGCCCCCAGCTCAGGCTTAAAGACACCATGCTGGGTTTGCATCCTAGGACCCGTTGCTATATATATATATATATATATATATATATATATATATATATATATATTTGTTTGTTCACTATACTGACACATGCGCACTGGATATATATTAATTACTTTACCTAGCGGCCTATGGGAGTTGATGGAAAAGGTCTATTCTGAGAAAGAAAATAGAACAAATGGATGAACCGTTCCACCACTATCTTTCTTTAAAATCAAAATGTATAATGGTAAATGGCCTGTATTTATAGAGTGTCTTTTTTTTCACACTCCCCAAAGCGCTGTACAACACAACAGTCATTCACCCACTCGTGGGGATAAACTACTTTTTTGTGGTCTCAGCTGCCCTGGGGCACACTGACAGAGGCAGTGGTGCCATGCATCGGTGGATGCCAAGTCCCTCTGACCACCACCAGTAGGCAAGGTGGGTGAGGTGTCTTGCCCAGGACACAACGACAAAGCAACCCAGCCAGAGCTGGGGATTGAACTAGTGACCCTCCAGTTGCCAGACCGGCCACTCTACCAACTGAGCTACACGTCGCCCCCATAATTTTTGATTCAGATCTTCAGAATACTTTGACTAATCTTGGCGAAATTAGAACTTATTCTGAGTTATGGTTAAACTCTCTGGATATGGCTCTCTGGATTATTTTTCTCTGTATCAAAGTTTTCTAAATGTTTTAAATGATATTTCAGGTCTAAACTATGATCTATGGGTTGAGTTCCACAACATCTGTCATTCTGATGAAGACCCTCCTTCCTCCCAGAGACCCCTTTCCATTCTTTCTTGCCGCCGACATTTTTCAGCCAATGAAATTCAAATGTCTGCATTCTCTCAACATGCACGCGCATTGACCAAACCTGTACCAGTAGGGGGCGGTCTCGTACAGGACGCTCCGTGTGTTTCTCTGTTTGCGTCTCAGCCTCACGGCTCATTTCTACTAAAAACCTACCCATTCTCCAGCTAAAGATGGATTTATTTTTAAACCTTTCACCTCACAGAATGGCAAGGCTTGACAGGGTTAAGCGTTTATTTTGGTCAGAAAGTTCATCCAGGGCCGAGTCAAGTTCAGCTTCAGAGTCCAGCAGCAGCTCTCTGCTAACAGAGCTAATATCAGAAGCAGCAAGGACAGAGAGGGCTCATCAGACCCTCGTAGTGTTGGAATAAGATTGTGAACTGTGAGTGATTAAACCCTACACATTGAGCTGTACAGTTCATGCCCGCAACGTATATGCGCCGTGTGCACGCGCGCACACGCGACCGGACGCGCGTGTCGAGATGTTTTGAGGAGGAGCCTTTGGACGCTAGATTCAAAAACTGCTCTCTTGATGAAATAATCCAGAATGCGGCTTTAAGACACACAAAGTACTGAGCAGTGTGTGTGTGCCTGAGGTGAGCAGACAGCGGCCGGCATGTGAGTAAGGCAACCGTTGAGTTTCAGTTTCGCTTCTCGTTGGTGGAAAACACAGCTGACTTTTGGCCGAAGGAGTTTTGCAGGACGTGGGAAGAGTCACCCCGCGTGTCGAACCTCGGTACAGAAAGCGGACTCAGAGTTCGGTGTGGACAGCAGCCCGCATGCGGGGAGCGAACGACTGTTTGCTCGAGGCTGGCTGAACTTTTTTCAGCAGAAAATCAGCCAATCAGAAGCGAGGGCTGTGCATATCATGAATACTAATAAGAATCTAGCTGTTTCAAACTCAGCTTCAGAATAGCAAACTTCTAAAGCTTATATTATAAGCATCAAGGCTTCTTTCTTTATAAAAATTACATAGATAGCATTGAATTACACTAGAGAACAATGCAAAACTATAAAATATCCCAGAAAACCACACCTTTAACGAAATATTATAGTTCTTTTTTTCCAGACATGTAAAGGTGTAGGCAAGTTCTTGTTTACTCCAGAGACCATCTAGCGGTGGTGGGCGTGACCGGCCCAGCAGACCTGACAGTTATGGGCCGGTCACGCCCACCGGGAGAACAGCTGATAAAGACGCGTCTTCTGATGAAGACCGCAGTCGACGGTCGAAACATGTCAATGTTAAAAGTAGGTAAAGAAGAACTTGCCTACACCTTTACACGTCTGAAGAAAAGAACTATAATATTTCTCCTGTTACTTTCCAAAAGCTCACTGTCCACTGTCGGAGGTAATGCCTCTAACTAACTTATGCACCTTTCACCCATAAAAGGATCTGGCATTCATCTTCTGTCTACAGTATGTTAGCCAGTGTTAAAATAAAAAATGAATATAATCATTATTTTCTAAACTTGTCTAAATCCAGACTGTAGAACAATAGTGCCTGAACAAAGTCCTAACTGCATAGGGTTGCCCTGAGGCAAATAATGAAAATCTTATAAAAAATACTTCTTTACATGCTATAATACACAAATATATTTTTTATTTGAAGTAACAACAAATTTTAACTCAATCAAAAGTGATTTTCAACTTATCAATAGGGTGTGTGTGTAAACCCTGCAGCTTGCTTCATGTTAGGACTGCTCCTCTCCCAGACAGATGGTCACATGCACTTCAATTTCTCTTTTCATTGGACGCAGACATGCCTATTGATACTTTAAAGTCCCTCCCCCAAAAATATATTTATGGGACATTGTGAGGTGCAGAAATGTGGCTCGTTGCCAGAGGACAACACCATGCCAGAGGGTTAAACATGAAACATAAACACAACAGTACTGAAGTGGTGAGGACTCATCAAGACTGAGTGCTGAACATAAAGCAGCAAACAGCCCAAAGCCAGCTAAGGGATGTCCTTCCAGATACCTGGAACACAAACCTTCAGATCTTTGTTTCAAAGCTGGACATCATCAGGATCTACTCACATCAGGTCGTTTAGTCTCTAACTGTTTGTCCACACACACGAACAACCCTCCATCTTTTCTTCTTTAATCATTTCTCTCTGGGTGTTTTGCAGCTTTGAAGAACTTTGTTCTGATCCCTCAACACACGTCTCCAGACTTTGCGGTGGTGGAGATAGACGCTCTGCATGATGTGGTGGCTGATGTCCGCAGCCGCTGGAACACCAATGTGGGTGTATGAGATGGGTCATTCTGTTATCCACAGTCAGAACCACACTCACCAGAAACATCACTCAAAGTGGGTGGAGCCTCTAGAAACAGGAAGATGTCCTCTGACTGGAGCAATACTCCTGCCTAGTCAGATCAGGAGAGACACTCCTAACTTGCAGCTAAGTTTGGGGTATTTAAAACAATTGATGTTCTAAAATGTCCCACTGATGCGCTAGAACTCTACTGTAGATTACCTAAACCTCTACAAGAGCGTTAGTTTTTAGTGTTTATGTTAGCGTATAGTGATTCAGACGCTCCATTGAAACAAAATAACTTAAAGCTGGTAGAATGTTCTGGAAAGACTGAAGCTGAGTGTTGATGATTTTTGTGATTTCAGTGGTTTGAGCAGAGAAACCATCCCTCACTGATTCTGTAATTATTTATTCTGAACTATTTAGTTTGTTGATGCAAAAAAGCATGAGCAGCAGGCTGCACATGGATAAAGGGTGTGTCTCACTAATTATGGCCCCCTGCGCAACAGGTACCAAAGAGGAACTATAATATTTACAGCAAAAAATGTACATTAAAAAATGATAATGTTACACAAAGACTTATAAACAGAAAATTCAAAGAAAAATAAATCATTTTTACTGAAAGTTTTGAGAAAGTTCACACAATTAGCACAAAAAAAAAGGATGTTAAAAATAATCCTGCTACACTTATTTAGGTAAAATGTCCAGTTATACCTGCAGAAAACCTCCCTAGATTATTATGTACACTACAGCCATACTTCCCTGTGTGCATGGAGTTCACCCATCCTGGGTTTCCTCCCATTGACCAAAAACATGCATGTTAGGTTAATTGGTGACTAAAGTATCTCTAGGTGAACGTGTGACTATCTGAATGTCCCTCTGATGGACTGGAAACCTGGGAGTCCCCTGCCTTTTATCCACTGGTGGAGGTGGACGCCAGCTCCCAGCAACCCTCACTGATTAAGTGTTTAAGAAAATGAATGAATAAAGTTAAAAAAAAAGATAAATATCTGATAAAGCACCACTCCAGAGTGACCCACACATCTCTTTAATCAGAACTACGTAATCCAGAAGGTAAAATCCTGGTTGAACTTTGACCTTCTCTCTGTAGGACGTCGTGCTGCTGGGCGACTTTAACGCAGGATGTACCTACGTGACGGGGTCAGAATGGAAACAGATCCGCCTCTTCACTGATCCCAGTTTCCTCTGGCTGATCCCTAATGATGCTGACACCACAGTGACTCACACCAGCTGCCCCTATGACAGGTGACACACACACACACCTGCACACAAACACACAAACACAGACCTACGGTTCTTCATACTCGGCTGTTTTCTGCAGGATCGTGGTCTCGTCTGACATGATGAAGGGAATAGTGGAGGGCAGTGCGGAGGTGTACGACTACCTGGTAGACCTCAATCTCAGCCAAAGTCTGGTAAGAAACATTAAAGCTCCAGAACCAAATTACAACTCTGTTCATGTTGAGCTTCAACTGAGAGATCAGACTTTTTTAAAGTAGTGGAAAGGTAACTAAGAATATTTATTTCACCTGCTGTAGACAGAACCTCGAATGGCCTCAGTTTAAAGAAGCAGAGGTTTTGTCTTACTAGACTGCTGAGCTAACGGCTAGCAAAGACCAAGAGCTAACAGCTGAGCCACAACTGACATGGTTACTGCCTAGTTAAAGCAGCTACAAGTTCTATAATGTCACAGTGGCTCACGTGGACACTCATTTGACATGACATGATTTACACAGACTTGTTTTCTGTAGCACATCGTGTTTCTGATGAAGTAATCATGTGATGTGAATCTGATGGTAAAGTAGGGATGGAATTCCTACTAATTTTAAAATGCCACTGTTACCATTAAAATGAATTTACCATTACCATTCGCCTGTAGTGAAATTAGTTTAAACTATTTTAGAGTTCCCCAAATGAATGGGTCTGTATCTGCTTTATAGCAGTGTTAATTTCGTAGACGAAATATTTTCGTTATTTATTTCGTCACGAATATATTTTACCGAACGAAAACTAAACGAAATTCAAAAATATAAAATGCAAAAAGACGAAGACGAAAACTAAATCGGCGGACCTTTTCGTCAGGAACGAAAGACGAGACGAGAATTGACAGTGACGAAATCCAATCAGAAAACGGGAAAAATTTGACGACCATACCAAAAAACCAATCAGCAATCGGAGCAGGCGGGACTAGAGAAGAGAACCAATCAGCAAACGTACAGAGCGGAAGTAGATGAGAAAGGAACCAATCAGAGTCCGCCTTGTCGGGACGCGCCGGACTCGGAGTTTTTAAACACAGCAAAGCAGACGCCGACAGGAACAGACTTTATTAAAGTGGGTCAAATTAACAGAACGGAGGCAGAGTTACGACGCTAATTTTAAGATAATGGTGGTGAATGCAGCAGAGGATCAAACAGCTGTCAGGGAGACAGGAAATATGGAGTTATAGAGTGAAATGACCGAAGACGGTGCATTGTGGCGATCACGTTCTGTGGGAGGAGACGGACCGCAGCGTGAGAACAGCTGATCAGACTCTGTGAGTAAAAGTCTGCAGACTTTTGATCTGACACGTCATGAACAAAGTTCTGACAGTTTGCATTATTATGGTATTTATTTTGCTCAGTTTTTGCTCAGGATCACTAGTGTCTTTCCTGACAGAACTCAACACACACTAGAATATGAATTACAGATTTTTGTGATTGAATTAATAAGAAAATATTAAAGGTCTCTAAATAAGATTTAAACTACTTCCTCAAATTTTCAACAAAAATAGTTTATTTTAAAAGTGAATTTAGTTTTTTTTCTGAAGATTAGTCTTGGAAAAGGGGTGTGTCTTATAATTGGGGTCATTAACAATATTGGGAATGTTGATAAAGAGCCCATTTGTTTATATAATACTTAATAATGCACTAATGTTAATAAAAGTAAAGTGTTACCCCAATTCATTTAAAGAAATGTAAAATAATTGCACCAGAGGAAAAAATATTAATATTAGTCAAATATGCCCATTTTATATTTAGTCGACTAAAATGCGGAACTATTTTAGTCGACTAAAATAGTTCAGAATTTTAGTCGACTAAAATTTGACTAAAACTAAAACAAATTGGACGACTAAAACTAGACTAAAATGAAAAAGAATTTTAGTCAAAAGACTAAGACTAAAACTAAATTAAAATTTCACGCCAAAATTAACACTGCTTTATAGGTTACCTCAGTTTACGTTTCAGCTGCTGTTTAATGAGTTTTACTCAAATGTATTTCTTTACTGTAACTGGAGGTTATGAATGGGCAAATATTTGAGAGAACTACTAAAATATGAAGCTATTTGGCTTAATGAATGTGACTATAGGCCTAGTGTTTTTATTGTGGCAGTGTCACTAAAAGCACTGAACCACACAAAAAGAATAAACAAAACAGCTTAGTTTTCTGTCTGGATGTAAAAACACTACAGACTCGATGCTGGGTGCATCGTGTTTTCATCCTGCAGTCATTTTGATGCAATACTTTTCCCCACCACTTACTATTTATTGTTAGATTGTAGATGTTTTAAGACAATCCCACTGTGACCAGCTGTTGGCTCATCTGTCAGATCAGAACTAGACTTTATTTCTCCAAACTGAGGTTGTTCATGAAGCTAAGAAACCTTTCTAAAGAACACCACTTAAAACATGAAAAGTACTGTTTTAACCCTTTAACTTCTACATCAAAACAAAAGTTATTTTTTCTTCTTTGTTTTATTCACTTGAGGCAATAATAAAATAATCCTAATATAAAAATACTCATTAATATTAGGGTAATAATAATGTTTAACATTTTATTCATTCATCACATTTTTCTGAATTTTTGTGAAGTTTAGACCAGTTAGTGCACTTTGACGTCACTGAGTTGATTAATGACTCCTGTAAACAGCTGACTGGAGTCAGTAAATAAGACATGTCTGCTTCTCTCTCAGGCGCTGGCGGTTAGTGACCATTACCCTGTGGAGGTGAAGCTGATCAGTTCTGCTTGAGCTGCCAGAATCACGAGTCTCAAATCAAATGGGCTTCTGATCCATCACAGATTCAATAAAGACAGGATACAATAAATGCATCACTCTTCAAAAACAATCACAAAGCTTCTTGTTTCTGGAAAGACTAAATGCTTGTTTTTCTGTTTTACAAAGAAATGTTTAGTGAAACTCAGGCTACAAAAATGACACGAAGCAAAAGCACTTTTGGTTCAGAGGTTTGTAAATTCATCAACATTTAAAGACAGGCCTTGTACACAGACAAGTCCCAGGACTTCCTGAACACTTTTAGTGTTTTACAAGTCTATGTATAATTAAAATTATAAGCAAGTNCTACAAAACTCAGAACATGAACTAGTGTTTTTTTTTTCCTTTTTATCTCCCAGAACACACTGCCCTCACACAAACCACCCGCCCCCAGCTCAGGCTTAAAGACACCATGCTGGGTTTGCATCCTAGGACCCGTTGCTATATATATATATATATATATATATATATATATATATATATATATATATATATATATATATACATATATATATACATATATATATATTTGTTTGTTCACTATACTGACACATGCGCACTGGATATATATTAATTACTTTACCTAGCGGCCTATGGGAGTTGATGGAAAAGGTCTATTCTGAGAAAGAAAATAGAACAAATGGATGAACCGTTCCACCACTATCTTTCTTTAAAATCAAAATGTATAATGGTAAATGGCCTGTATTTATAGAGTGTCTTTTTTTTCACACTCCCCAAAGCGCTGTACAACACAACAGTCATTCACCCACTCGTGGGGATAAACTACTTTTTTGTGGTCTCAGCTGCCCTGGGGCACACTGACAGAGGCAGTGGTGCCATGCATCGGTGGATGCCAAGTCCCTCTGACCACCACCAGTAGGCAAGGTGGGTGAGGTGTCTTGCCCAGGACACAACGACAAAGCAACCCAGCCAGAGCTGGGGATTGAACTAGTGACCCTCCAGTTGCCAGACCGGCCACTCTACCAACTGAGCTACACGTCGCCCCCATAATTTTTGATTCAGATCTTCAGAATACTTTGACTAATCTTGGCGAAATTAGAACTTATTCTGAGTTATGGTTAAACTCTCTGGATATGGCTCTCTGGATTATTTTTCTCTGTATCAAAGTTTTCTAAATGTTTTAAATGATATTTCAGGTCTAAACTATGATCTATGGGTTGAGTTCCACAACATCTGTCATTCTGATGAAGACCCTCCTTCCTCCCAGAGACCCCTTTCCATTCTTTCTTGCCGCCGACATTTTTCAGCCAATGAAATTCAAATGTCTGCATTCTCTCAACATGCACGCGCATTGACCAAACCTGTACCAGTAGGGGGCGGTCTCGTACAGGACGCTCCGTGTGTTTCTCTGTTTGCGTCTCAGCCTCACGGCTCATTTCTACTAAAAACCTACCCATTCTCCAGCTAAAGATGGATTTATTTTTAAACCTTTCACCTCACAGAATGGCAAGGCTTGACAGGGTTAAGCGTTTATTTTGGTCAGAAAGTTCATCCAGGGCCGAGTCAAGTTCAGCTTCAGAGTCCAGCAGCAGCTCTCTGCTAACAGAGCTAATATCAGAAGCAGCAAGGACAGAGAGGGCTCATCAGACCCTCGTAGTGTTGGAATAAGATTGTGAACTGTGAGTGATTAAACCCTACACATTGAGCTGTACAGTTCATGCCCGCAACGTATATGCGCCGTGTGCACGCGCGCACACGCGACCGGACGCGCGTGTCGAGATGTTTTGAGGAGGAGCCTTTGGACGCTAGATTCAAAAACTGCTCTCTTGATGAAATAATCCAGAATGCGGCTTTAAGACACACAAAGTACTGAGCAGTGTGTGTGTGCCTGAGGTGAGCAGACAGCGGCCGGCATGTGAGTAAGGCAACCGTTGAGTTTCAGTTTCGCTTCTCGTTGGTGGAAAACACAGCTGACTTTTGGCCGAAGGAGTTTTGCAGGACGTGGGAAGAGTCACCCCGCGTGTCGAACCTCGGTACAGAAAGCGGACTCAGAGTTCGGTGTGGACAGCAGCCCGCATGCGGGGAGCGAACGACTGTTTGCTCGAGGCTGGCTGAACTTTTTTCAGCAGAAAATCAGCCAATCAGAAGCGAGGGCTGTGCATATCATGAATACTAATAAGAATCTAGCTGTTTCAAACTCAGCTTCAGAATAGCAAACTTCTAAAGCTTATATTATAAGCATCAAGGCTTCTTTCTTTATAAAAATTACATAGATAGCATTGAATTACACTAGAGAACAATGCAAAACTATAAAATATCCCAGAAAACCACACCTTTAACGAAATATTATAGTTCTTTTTTTCCAGACATGTAAAGGTGTAGGCAAGTTCTTGTTTACTCCAGAGACCATCTAGCGGTGGTGGGCGTGACCGGCCCAGCAGACCTGACAGTTATGGGCCGGTCACGCCCACCGGGAGAACAGCTGATAAAGACGCGTCTTCTGATGAAGACCGCAGTCGACGGTCGAAACATGTCAATGTTAAAAGTAGGTAAAGAAGAACTTGCCTACACCTTTACACGTCTGAAGAAAAGAACTATAATATTTCTCCTGTTACTTTCCAAAAGCTCACTGTCCACTGTCGGAGGTAATGCCTCTAACTAACTTATGCACCTTTCACCCATAAAAGGATCTGGCATTCATCTTCTGTCTACAGTATGTTAGCCAGTGTTAAAATAAAAAATGAATATAATCATTATTTTCTAAACTTGTCTAAATCCAGACTGTAGAACAATAGTGCCTGAACAAAGTCCTAACTGCATAGGGTTGCCCTGAGGCAAATAATGAAAATCTTATAAAAAATACTTCTTTACATGCTATAATACACAAATATATTTTTTATTTGAAGTAACAACAAATTTTAACTCAATCAAAAGTGATTTTC
>SSNR01000680.1:11995-76148 GCA_006937965.1 Callopanchax toddi | reverse complement strand
TACAGATTACTTATAAATGACCTACATCTAACCTATGAATGACCTACAGCTGACCTATAAATGACCTACATCTGACCTATAAATGACCTACAGCTGACCTATAAATGACTTACAGCTGACCTATAAATGACCTACATCTAACCTATAAATGACCTACATCTGACCTATAAATGACCTACAGCTGACCTATAAATGACTTACTGATTACCTATAAATGACCTAGAGCTGACCTGTAAATGACCTACATCTGACCTATAAATGACCTACAGATTACCTCTAAATGACCTACAGCTGACCTATAAATGACCTACAGATTACTTCTAAATGACCTACATCTGACCTATAAATGACATACAGATTACTTATAAATGACCTACATCTAACCTATGAATGACCTACAGCTGACCTATAAATGACCTACATCTGACCTATAAATGACCTACAGCTGACCTATAAATGACCTACAGCTGACCTATAAATGACCTACAGATTACTTATAAATGACCTACATCTAACCTATAAATGACCTACATCTGACCTATAAATGACCTACAGATTACCTCTAAATGACCTACAGCTGACCTATAAATGACCTACAGATTACTTATAAATGACCTACATCTAACCTATAAATGACCTACAGCTGACCTATAAATGACCTACATCTGACCTATAAATGACCTACAGCTGACCTATAAATGACCTACAGCTGACCTATAAATGACCTACAGATTACTTATAAATGACCTACATCTAACCTATAAATGACCTACATCTGACCTATAAATGACATACAGATTACTTATAAATGACCTACATCTAACCTATGAATGACCTACATCTGACCAGTGTTAATTTCGTAGACGAAATATTTTCGTTATTTATTTCGTCACGAATATATTTTACCGAACGAAAACTAAACGAAATTCAAAAATATAAAATGCAAAAAGACGAAGACGAAAACTAAATCGGCGGACCTTTTCGTCAGGAACGAAAGACGAGACGAGAATTGACAGTGACGAAATCCAATCAGAAAACGGGAAAAATTTGACGACCATACCAAAAAACCAATCAGCAATCGGAGCAGGCGGGACTAGAGAAGAGAACCAATCAGCAAACGTACAGAGCGGAAGTAGATGAGAAAGGAACCAATCAGAGTCCGCCTTGTCGGGACGCGCCGGACTCGGAGTTTTTAAACACAGCAAAGCAGACGCCGACAGGAACAGACTTTATTAAAGTGGGTCAAATTAACAGAACGGAGGCAGAGTTACGACGCTAATTTTAAGATAATGGTGGTGAATGTAGCAGAGGATCAAACAGCTGTCAGGGAGACAGGAAATATGGAGTGAAATGACTGAAGACGGAGCGTTGTGGCGATCACGTTCTGTGGGAGGAGACGGACCGCAGCGTGAGAACAGCTGATCAGACTCTGTGAGTAAAAGTCTGCAGACTTTTGATCTGACACGTCATGAACAAAGTTCTGACAGTTTGCATTATTATGGTATTTATTTTGCTCAGTTTTTGCTCAGGATCACTAGTGTCTTTCCTGACAGAACTCAACACACACTAGAATATGAATTACAGATCTTTGTGATTGAATTAATAAGAAAATATTAAAGGTCTCTAAATAAGATTTAAACTACTTCCTCAAATTTTCAACAAAAATAGTTTATTTTAAAAGTGAATTTAGTTTTTTTTCTGAAGATTAGTCTTGGAAAAGGGGTGTGTCTTATAATTGGGGTCATTAACAATATTGGGAATGTTGATAAAGAGCCCATTTGTTTATATAATACTTAATAATGCACTAATGTTAATAAAAGTAAAGTGTTACCCCAATTCATTTAAAGAAATGTAAAATAATTGCACCAGAGGAAAAAATATTAATATTAGTCAAATATGCCCATTTTATATTTAGTCGACTAAAATGCGGAACTATTTTAGTCGACTAAAATAGTTCAGAATTTTAGTCGACTAAAATTTGACTAAAACTAAAACAAATTGGACGACTAAAACTAGACTAAAATGAAAAAGAATTTTAGTCAAAAGACTAAGACTAAAACTAAATTAAAATTTCACGCCAAAATTAACACTGCTTTATAGGTTACCTCAGTTTACGTTTCAGCTGCTGTTTAATGAGTTTTACTCAAATGTATTTCTTTACTGTAACTGGAGGTTATGAATGGGCAAATATTTGAGAGAACTACTAAAATATGAAGCTATTTGGCTTAATGAATGTGACTATAGGCCTAGTGTTTTTATTGTGGCAGTGTCACTAAAAGCACTGAACCACACAAAAAGAATAAACAAAACAGCTTAGTTTTCTGTCTGGATGTAAAAACACTACAGACTCGATGCTGGGTGCATCGTGTTTTCATCCTGCAGTCATTTTGATGCAATACTTTTCCCCACCACTTACTATTTATTGTTAGATTGTAGATGTTTTAAGACAATCCCACTGTGACCAGCTGTTGGCTCATCTGTCAGATCAGAACTAGACTTTATTTCTCCAAACTGAGGTTGTTCATGAAGCTAAGAAACCTTTCTAAAGAACACCACTTAAAACATGAAAAGTACTGTTTTAACCCTTTAACTTCTACATCAAAACAAAAGTTATTTTTTCTTCTTTGTTTTATTCACTTGAGGCAATAATAAAATAATCCTAATATAAAAATACTCATTAATATTAGGGTAATAATAATGTTTAACATTTTATTCATTCATCACATTTTTCTGAATTTTTGTGAAGTTTAGACCAGTTAGTGCACTTTGACGTCACTGAGTTGATTAATGACTCCTGTAAACAGCTGACTGGAGTCAGTAAATAAGACATGTCTGCTTCTCTCTCAGGCGCTGGCGGTTAGTGACCATTACCCTGTGGAGGTGAAGCTGATCAGTTCTGCTTGAGCTGCCAGAATCACGAGTCTCAAATCAAATGGGCTTCTGATCCATCACAGATTCAATAAAGACAGGATACAATAAATGCATCACTCTTCAAAAACAATCACAAAGCTTCTTGTTTCTGGAAAGACTAAATGCTTGTTTTTCTGTTTTACAAAGAAATGTTTAGTGAAACTCAGGCTACAAAAATGACACGAAGCAAAAGCACTTTTGGTTCAGAGGTTTGTAAATTCATCAACATTTAAAGACAGGCCTTGTACACAGACAAGTCCCAGGACTTCCTGAACACTTTTAGTGTTTTACAAGTCTATGTATAATTAAAATTATAAGCAAGTAAGTAAAGGAGACACTCAACCCTTCAGGTCTGTCAGTCAGGTAATCCAGGTGATTGTAGAGGATCCACTTGTGTCTTCTGGAGTTTCTACATAATAAATCAGACTGCATTGTATTAAATGAACTGGAGAAATTAAAGAACCTGATCCTCACAGAGCTGCTGCTCTGTCCAGATGACTGTGGGTTTGTTGAAGCAGGTCTGTGATGGCGTCTTCAACACCAACCTTATGGTGATAAATAATAATAACAGTCTCTGGAGGACTTTCATGATGTAAGTGTAACCATGTTAGTTCAGCACTACCAAGTTTGGCCTCAAGGGGGCAGCAAAAGATCACTTATCCTAAGTCAGGAGAGCACATGCTCAGACGCCATCTTGACTAAAACCCTGTCAGTCACATGTGTTGGAGCAGAAGTCAGATAAGCTTGAGCTGAGCACGTGGAACTTTGTGAAGCTGATTTAAACCCTGGATTATTTGGACTGATAAACAGAAGACTCTGACCTGAACTTGGATTTATTTTTATTTTGTCTTTGCATATCCCGGTGAGTTCACAATGATTCGCATATTGTTAGCATGCTAACTGAGTAAGCAAAGTGGTTAGCTGCTAAATGAGCCCTTTATGCTTCTAAAACCAGTCGGGATAAACTTGAAACAAGAAAAACCTGAGAGGGCAGTCATACATATATATATATAGGGTTTTCACGGCGCGTCATCTAACCGGAAGCCGCCATCTTGGAGATATCGATGTAAACACTGCAATGGAGAAAAGCCCAAAACCACCGAAAAGCTCATCGAAGTGCGTCGTAGATGCAAAGACGTACAGGGAAGGACTTGGTCCACAGGAAAGGGCACGATATTTGGAGAAGTTACGATTTATTGGCGGAGTAGATCCGTACGAGTCGCCTCCTTCGTCTTGGATAAATGACGACCCAGAGAGTCTTCCTTCGCTTGCATACCCTGATATCGTCAACTACCTTGTTTTCTCGTCAAGCCCATACACATCCGAAGACCTTAAAGCTTATAAAAGTTTAGAGGCCTATAACCAGATGGTGTGTGGATGGGTGAGGGAGATGCAGTATCAAGTCATCAACGACAGATGTGTTGTATATGCCAAAGTAAGTAATGCAATAACGTCTTATTCTACCTAACCTTAAATGGATGGGTGCTCCTATTATAACATCTGAGAAAGTGGTTTTATGACTTTTTAATCTTATTTTTATTATTATTATTTGCATGATGGTGTTAATTAACCTAGACCATAAGCAACAGACACAAATTAGCAATAATCATTTAGATAGATGGGTGCTCTAGCTGTAATATCTGAGCTAGGACTGTGGTTTCACTATTATTGTAGTCTTTTTAGTGTTACAGTTTAGTTTTTTACATTCTATGTTTTTTTCCCTTTAGTTATCAGATTTTTGTGTTGTGTTTAAATGTTTTGCATAGATGGAGAGCTATAACCTAAATTCGTTGTGCCTATGTACTTTTTTACCACCGTACAATCATAAAAAATATTCTATTCTATTCTATAGAAGTACAATATTAAAATGCAGTTTATAATAAGTATATAATATATATGGTTAACTGTTCTTTATATATATATATATATGTATTTATATATATAATATATATATTTTTTATTTATTTAAATATATTGAAATGTTGAAAAAACATTATTCTGACAGGATTGTTTTGTTGCTTTGTCTTTAATTCAGGTACTCCATTCTCAATCCATCCGAGCAACACCCCTGGAACCCTGGATAATTGCTGAGAAGACTGGCCGGATACTTGGAGCCCACTGCACGTGTATGGCTGGCCTTGGAGAGACGTGCACACATGTGGCTGCATTATTGTTTCTTATTGAAGAAACAGTGAAGTTGAGGGACTCAAAGACAGTGACTCAAGAAAAGGCATATTGGCTGTTACCTACTGCATTGTCAAAGGTGGAATACAGGGAATGCCGGAAAATTGACTTCACTGTAACAAAGCGATCTCAAGTAAAAGAGTTGGCATGATGAAATGTGCTGCTCATGGACAGTCACTTGAGGAACAAAGCGCTGGTGATTTTTGTACTGCTACAGTTGGGAATACACAACAGCCAACCAGTGATGAACTGTCATCATTATTTAGTGCTCTCATTGCGACTGGATCAAAGTCTGCTATTTTGTCCCTGATTGAGCCTTACTCTGACAGTTTTGTCCCCAAAGCGATTGGAGAAAATTTTCCTCCAGTGTTGACTGAACTGCGGAACGATGAAGCAGTTCACATGGAATACAGTGATATATTGTCTATGTGCAAAGATGTTGACATTTCGGTATCAGCAGAGCAAGCAGAAGCAGTTGAAGCTGCTACAAGGGATCAAGCCTCTTCTAAACTGTGGTTTAGATTTCGTGCTGGTCGAATTACAGCATCTAAAATCAAAACTGCATGTTGCACTGATCCAAATCAACCACCTGGGGATGTAATCATGAGAAATTGGCACGTGATATATTTTTAGATATGCATAAAGAATCTCATGAAAATGTTGAAGTACATGACACGGGTTTCTTTATAAATCCAAGTGTGCCATTCTTGGGTGCTTCTCCTGATGGCCTTGTTTCTTGTGATTGTTGTGGAGTCAGTGTAAGTGAAGTGAAATGTCCATTTTGTGTGAAAAGTGACAAAGTAGACACTGTATCCTATTTGAAGAAGGACAGTGAAGGGAAACTGAGACTTAACCGAAACCATCAGTATTTCTACCAGGTGCAAATTCAGCTTGGGGTGTGCAAACTGGAATCGTCCTATTTTATTGTTTGGACAGAGAAGGACTTGCATGTTGATCAAATTATCTTTGATGAAGAGTTCTGGGACACAATATGCCAGAAAAGCAAGCACATTTTTGACACAGCCATTATGCCAGAGTTAGTTGGAAAGTTTTACACAAGGCTTTCATCTACCATGACCGATCTGTCCTCACAACCTGGAGTCAGTCAGTCAGTCTCAGCCAAATCTGATTGTGCTGCAAGTACCAGTGGCCAGGAAAAAACCTGGTGTTTCTGTGACCAGGCTGAGTTTGGGAGAATGATTCTGTGTGACAATGCAAAATGTCATATTAAGTGGTTTCACTACTCGTGCATTAATATTAAAGTTGCACCAAAAGGAAAATGGTATTGCCCAAAATGCCAAAATCTACCTCAGTTTCAGACAAAAAATGGAAAGAAACCTAAAGGAAAAAAAAATTGTAATTTTATTCTGTAAAATGCTTTGAAGCTATGCACTTCAGGCACTTTTACAGTTAGTGTGATTTTGTAATGCTATGACTAAGCTGTTGCTGTATTATTCATAAGCTAGTGTTCTAATTGTGTGATTTTCTTCAATAAAGCTGTGTTCTGAAGAAAGCTGTGTTCTCTTCCACAACAACACAGTAACAGTGACTTCGCAAAGACTGTATATTTGTTTAGTTTCTATGTACTTAAAAATGAATTATGAATCCTTTAGGTCATAAATAGCCCAGACTGCTTTATTTATATTGACAGTACATATTACAATATGCTTTAGTCAAAATCAACAACTGATGGGCAAAGATTCACCAGAGCACAACAGACAAGTCCAACCTTATCAATGGTACTATAACCCTCATTATCTTTGCATATCAAATAATCAATTGGCAGGATCCCACCCAAAATAATATATTTCTGGCGCACGCAACCAATCACACGCTCCACATGAATCCTGACGTGGGCAATTTTCCTTGTGGTCTCCAAATCAACAGGAGCCAACTGGGACTTTCCACGAGTGAAGGCTGGAATTTTTAACTGAGCCATTCTACTACCTAAAGTGGCCTGAATATTGAAGTCACGATCGGCAAGAACAAGATCACCAGGAAGTATTTTGTCCAGTATGCCACAATTTTCAGTTATGTATTTGTCACTTGCTCTTCCTCCCCATGCATTTGAAATGTAAGACACTGTGCCTTGTGATGTGATACCAATCAAGAATTTAACTGTGTTATGGTGCTTGTAAGAAGACCATGTTTCTGCTCTGGCTATAAGGTTAGACGGATGTTCTATAAAAACTTCAAAACAGTCAATAATAACAACACATTTTTTCCCAAAATGTTTCCTGAATTGCATCGGCATGGTTTTTTGCAAACAATCTCTTTCTGGCCATATGATAAGTGGCTTCATATGGATAAACATGACATCAATGACATCAGTTATGATCCTAGAAGCTGTGGCTATCGATATGCTAAATGCATATGACAGGAAGGTTGTAGAAACATTAAGCCTTAATCGCATCAGTGTCAGCATCAACTGCTTAAACTTATCAAGTGACTTTTTCACAGGGAGGTGGGGACTAAGGAATGTGAATAGAACTAACAGTATCTGGTATGTAGGAAGTCCAGTGAAAAATAAAACCTTTTCATCTTTGTCAACAAATGCATTTTGATCATAGGAAGTGGACAAATGTGATGCATCACAGCGCAAATTAATGTGTTCAGTTCTAAGACTTTGAAGTTCATCTGTCATAGCATCAATGAAATCACCAGTCATATCAGTTTGAGTCCCGGTGCTGCACAAATTACTGCTGATGTAATCACTTGTCAAGGGGTCATCAGTCTCAGGGTCATCATCAGTCCCGCCAGCAGCTGCTGGAGCAGGAGCAGAAGGAGCAGCAGCAGCTTCATCCTTCAGGCTCTGCTGGGTTCTATTCAAACAATGTTTGTAGAGTGATGTCCCGTTTCCTCAGGCGTCTTTTGTTGACCTGTCATTCCAACTGATGGCGCCCAATCTGGGTCATCCTTCTGATAAAGATCAGACTTTTTACCTGTTGCACAATGAGAAATACAGCACATTTAGTTTTAGCTCTACATTTGAACAATAACTGTGTTGCTACTGTATCAGGCTGTTAAATGTGATTATATTAAGTTAATAGCTTGATATAAATTATATTAGCATCCCACTAAAAATTACTTAAGAGCAGCTGTTATCAACAATTCACTAACCTGACAAGAAATGGGCCGAACAAATTCGGATGTTGTCCAGATTTTTGCCCCGTAGATCCTGGTTTAGCTTTGCCAACCACAAGCGCCTCTGTTCCTCTGATAACTTCTGGGATTGTACTCCCTGATTCGTAACAATTTTTGGCAGTCTAAAAAACTGCAAATGTTTCTCACGGTCTGACCGATTGGTACAGCCATAAACGCGGCAATAATTCACCATTTCTTTTCATTTTGAAGTAGAATACTCATTAAATGCGTGCGCTCTGTTTATCCCAATATCTCCAAGATGGCGGCTTCCGGTTAGATGACGCTACGATGACGCGCCGTGAAAACCCTCTATATACATATGTGATGATTTGTGTGTGTTAATCATTCTTTTGTTGTAACAAATGATGATTTTAATGTAGATGGAGTGATTTTGAAGCATTCCATGCATTTCTTTGGTTACTGTTGTGCTGCTCTGTTATTTTAAAAAATGCACGCATACAGTTGCAACAAGAGTTAGTTTAATGAAGCAATTTATTCTATTTTAAGGAGTTATAATGTTATTTCAACATGTAATGTTGCATGTTATGCAAAGTGTTCTTATGAGTCAATTGTGGTAAATGTTACCATGAAAGTTGTTATTGAACTGTATGTAATTTGTAGGGACTTGAACAGTAATTGTCCTGTGCATTTGTGCAGGCTGGTTTTTTCTCTTGGAGGTTTTAGTTGGAGAGCGAGTCCTCACCTGGTCGTTATTACCTGCTGTCGCTGGTTTCCACTGTGACTGGGTCATCCACCAAGCCGTACCATTTCCCTTGCACTATCCTTCCTGGACCTTTGCTCTTTTTTTGGACATTCTCGGTTGAGAGGGCGGTAGGGCTTGAGTGTACTCATATTTCTTTTTTTTTTTTGTGGACATTGGGGTTTTATATTATTTTATGCCTGAGATCTCAGAGGAACTTTTGTTTTTCTTTTACTTGAATAGTTTATGTACAAAGTGAAGACCTGATGGACATTTATTAGTCATTGTTGTGTGAAAACAAATTTCAATATATTTTCAAATTATTGTAAGCGTTTGTCATGTGTGTTATTGGGGTGGACTTCTAACCCTTTCTACAGGTAAATAATTTCCAACCTCCTTATTGAATCTAGAATACATACTCCTTTCAGGTTACTGTGTTGCATAATTAGCATTAAAGCAACTAGCTACTAAGGAGGGGTTACAAAATGGCGAGCCAGCCAGGAGGTTGTTAAAATTGTCAACCCCATTTCGCATTTCAGAACAAGAAACTGATTAGAAGTTAACTGTGACAAAACCATATTTCTTTAACAACTGTTAATGTATGATGGATCTTTGCAACAAGTTTCAAGTGCATGGACAAAGTTGTCTGTACATAACAGGTGTAGATCCAACTTGTACTAATGAAGAGATAGCTGACTTCTTCAGAACAAATGGAGAAGTCACAAAGGTAATCAGGGTGCCAGATGACTCTGATCAACCCAAGGGCAGAACACTTGTACAATATTCATCAGATCGAGCAATATCAAGAATGAATCCTGCCAATCTGGGAAACCTGCCAAGCCCTAATGACCCTAATGTAATGTGGCATGTTCAGACCATCCGTGAAGTGTGTCAAAAGGAGCTTGGAAGAGAACTAGCCCAGAAATGCCTGGCTGAATTGAGCACATTTGCTGAGAACAGTAAAGCTGTGTTTTGGGATATGTTACAGCAGGAGATGCATCATGTCCAATCTGATTTTGTATTACCACAGAGCCCTGACACCAATCCTTACTCATCAGATCAACCCGCTCCTGAACCAAGCATCGGTGCAGCAGTCCCTGATAGAATCCATTTGGATTTTCTGGCACCAAACCCATCTAATACAGCTGCTGGTACCCCACCCCCAAGTGCTCCCCTGGATCCAGATATGGTAAATCCACCTCAAATCCAGAAGGTAATTGTTGAACATTTCATTCGCAGTGATGCTACACCAGCTAGCTACAGTCAAAGCAGAATCAGAACATTCTCAGGGCATCTCCCAAAGCCAAATGGTGAGGTTGATTATGAAGTCTGGCGTATCCAGGTTGACCTCCTTCTCTCCGACACTTCTTTGTCTGACTCTCAAAAAGTGAGAAGAATCCTGGAAAGCCTGCTAAGTCCAGCAGCAGACATTGTCAGACAGCTTGGAACAAATGCACCCCCTAAAGTTTACCTCACTCAGCTTGAGTCAGCATTTGGAGTTGTAGAAGATGGTGAGGAGTTGTTTGCAACCTTCTTGGGCTCAAACCAGAATTCAGGAGAAAGGCCCTCTGCCTTTTTGAACCGCCTCCAAACTCTTCTTACAAAAGCAGTTTCAAGAGGGGGAGTTTCTGCAGCTGAGTTTGACAAATACTTACTTAGGCAATTTTGCCGTGGCTGCTTGGATCAGGGATTAATCATTGGCCTTCAGCTTGAGCACAAAAAATCTAATCCTCCATCTTTCCCTGACTTGCTGCTGCTTTTAAGGACAGAAGAGGACCAACGTGCAGCTAAGATGGACCAAATGAAAAAACATTTGGGAAGCACAAAGGCTGCAGCACATGTCCATTCAGTTTTGACTATGGCTTCATTCGATGAAGAACCTGCCACCACATCTCCCAGTAAGCATGACACTCATGCTAAACTAGAAAAAGAAGTTTTGGAACTCCGGAAACAAGTTGCACAGTTAAGACACAAAGAAGCAACAGAGGTTGAACATGAGAGACGCTTGAGCAGGAATGAGCCTACCATGCGAGGTGAAATGCTTGCAGTCCATGTCAAAAAGACCAATTCTACATACCGAGCTCCCACCCAACCAAAGCCATGGTTCTGTTTCAGGTGTGGGGGTGATGGGCATATTGCTGCTAATTGTACCAGTGACCCAAATCCTGAACTTTTGCAGCAGAAGAATGCAGAGCTCAGAGAGAGACGTGACAAGTTCTGGGCCCAACAGGGAACTCAGAAATCTTCTTTAAACTTGTAGAAGCTCCTGTTGGGGGATGCCCAGGAGCTAAGGAATCCAGTTGCATAAGTCCCATAGCAATGACATTTGATGAAAAAGAAAAGATGGAGGATGAGGCTCTTGAGGAAGGTAGTTGGCCTGTTAGCAGATTACCTACAGGACTTATTGGTCCCCGCTGCCTCTCCACAGTTTCTGTAGGAAACATGAAATGTGAATCTATTCTCGATACTGGATCCCAAGTTACAACCATTACAGAGACTTTCCTCTCCAGATACCTATCGTCCATTCCTGTTCAACCCCTCAGCCATTTCCTTGAAGTTGAGGGAGCTGGGGGTCAATCTGTTCCTTACTTGGGATATGTTGACCTTCCCCTACATTTTCCTGATAGTGTGACAGGCGCAGAAGAGGAGTTGACTGCTCTTGCCCTTGTGGTCCCAGAGTGTCCATTTAATAGCAGGACACCATTGTTGGTGGGCACAAATGTTCTACTCCAGCTCTACCAACGTGGGATGGGTCATGATGGGACAAGGTTCCTCAGAAGATCAGATAACTTTGCCCTGCTCCTACAACATGCAGCTCAAGTGCTTAAGAATGAAACCAAAGCTTTCCCTGTTAAATTGCATGGGAGACACCCCATCACAGTTCCAGCAGGACAAAAGCTGTGTGTGACTGGAAAAGTCAGGATTGGAAAGGCAAATCCACACAGATTCTTTGTTCTCGAGCCCTGTGAAGTTTCACCCCTTCCTGGTGGGCTTTTTACTGAGTGTTCATTAATGAACATCAACTGTAAGGCTTCAAGTAAGATCCCTGTGACTCTCACAAACACTACAGCTCATGATGTCACATTACCTCCAAAGTGTGCCATTGGTGAAGTGTCTGTGGTCCAGTCCATAACACCTTTAAGCTCCGTCTCATCTGTGTCTAATGATCCTTGCATGCCATGCAAAAGGATTGAATTCAATTTTGATGATTCTCCCTTGACCGAGGAGTGGAAACAACGAGCTGCAGAAAAGCTAAACTCTATACCAGAAGTGTTTGCTTTTGATGAACTCTCTTTTTGTCACACAACTGTTGTGAGGCATCATATTCGTTTGCAGGATGAGACCCCCTTTAAAAAGCGATCAAGACCAATACACCCCAGTGACCGGGAGGCTGTAAAACAGCACCTGAGAGAGCTCTTTGATGCTGGAATAATAAGAGAGTCTGAAAGCCCTTTTGCATCTCCAGTGGTGGTAGTAAAGAAGAAGAATGGAAAAATAAGGCTATGTATCGATTATAGGAAATTAAACAGTCGCACTATAAAAGACGCATATGCCCTTCCTAACATTGAAGAAATATTCTCAGCCCTGAGCAGAGCAAGGTGGTTCTCAGTGATGGATCTTAAATCTGGGTACTACCAGGTAGAGATGGCTGAGCAGGATAAACCTAAGACAGCATTTACATGCCCATTAGGCTTTTATGAGTTCAACCGCATGCCACAAGGTGTGACCAATGCGCCTAGCACTTTCCAGCGCCTTATGGAAAGATGTGTTGGTGACCTTCATCTCAATGAGGTTCTCGTCTTCTTAGATGACCTCATTGTTTTTTCAGAGACCCTTGAAGAGCATGAGCACAGACTTATGAAAGTCTTAACCCGTCTGAAGGACTATGGGCTCAAACTAGCACCTGAAAAGTGTCAGTTTTTCAAGTCATCTGTAAAATATCTTGGCCATGTGGTGGATGCACAAGGAGTCCACACTGACCCTGCAAAAACCTCTGCACTCAAAGATTGGCCTCGTCTTGTGGACCAAGAAGAGCTGAAACGTTTCTTGGGTTTCGCTGGATATTACAGATGTTTTGTGGAAGGCTATTCAAAGATTGCCAGACCTCTCAATTTGCTTACTGCTGGATATGTTCCACCTGCAAAGAGAGGTAAATCTTATAAAAAAGCAAGGCCTAAACATCCTATGAATATTCGGATCCCCTTTGATTCAAAATGGACACCTGAATGTGAGTCTGCTTTCAGAACACTCATTGACAAACTAACCTCAGCTCCTATCCTTGCTTTTGCAGAGCCAAAGCTCCCATACGTGCTTCACACAGATGCTTGCGCTAGTGGGTTGGGAGCAGCTCTCTACCAACAGCAGGATGGGAAGCTTCGAGTGATAGCCTATGCTAGTAGAGGCTTGTCCAAGAGTGAACAGAACTACCCAACTCATAAATTAGAGTTCTTGGCCTTAAAGTGGGCTATCTGCAAAAGGTTTAAAGATTACCTTTATGGTGTGGATTTCACCGTTTTGACAGACAACAATCCACTTACCTATATACTCACTTCGGCTAAGCTTGACGCTGCAGGACATCGCTGGTTGGCTGCCCTGTCATCTTTCAGATTTAACATCAAATATAGAGCAGGAACCACCAATCAGGATGCAGATGGTCTGTCTCGACGGCCCCATGAAGATGAAAACTTCCTTCAGGAAAGGGAAAGGATTAATGAAATGACAAATCGCCTTAAAGAGGGGGAGAAACAAGAAATCCCCACTGATGTAATCACAGCAGTATGTCAGCACCACTCTGTGTCCTTACTGCACCTTCCTGTCCTTGCAGAGTCCCTTGCTGTGGATGCTCTATGCTTACCAACTTTGTTTGTGGACCAGGGCCAGACTACCCTTCCTGGAATGTCCAAGGAATGCTGGTATAGAGCACAAAGAGAAGATCTGTCAATCCGAAGAGTAATCTCAATGCTGGAAAGTGCACAAAAGCCCAGCCTTAAAGCTACAAACACTGAACACCCTGAAGTCAAGCTGTTAATCAGACAGTCGAACCGACTTGAGCTCAAGGATGGAATCCTCTATAGAAGGTGTTTTGATCGGGGTGGTGCAATCTCTCAGCTTGTATTACCTGAGATGTATAGAGAGAAAGCTCTGCGAGGATTGCATGATGAAATTGGCCATTTGGGACCAGAACGTGTGCTTAGTCTTGCCAGAGCAAGATTTTATTGGCCAAGGATGAAAGAGACTATTGAGATGAAATGTCAAACCTGTGAGAGGTGTTTTAGGAGGAAAGTTCAGCCACAGAAAGCAGCACCGATGACTAACATAAAAGCTACTTTCCCACTGCAATTGGTTTGCATGGACTACCTGTCCCTTGAACCTGACAGCCATGATACCAGGAATATTTTGGTTATTACTGACCATTTTACTAAGTTTGCAGTGGCTGTGGCCACAAAGGATCAGAAGGCCCGAACTGTGGTCAAAGCACTCTGGGACAACTTCCTGGTTCACTATGGGTTTCCCAGTCGCCTTCATAGTGATCAGGGGAGGGATTTCGAATCCAAATTGATCAAGGAACTATGCTTACTGATTGGAGCAGAGAAAGTGCGCACAACACCTTATCATCCACAGGGAAACCCTGTAGAGCGCTTCAACAGGACCCTATTGAGTATGCTCGGGACCCTGGAGGAAAAGGACAAACAGAACTGGAGAGAGTTTATCAAGCCCCTTGTCCATGCGTACAATTGTACGAGGAATGACACGACAGGATTTTCCCCATATGAGTTAATGTTTGGCAGGCAGCCAGCCCTTCCCATTGACCTCATACTGGGTACTGGTGTGCAAGCAGAAAATCATGAGAGTCATTCCGAATATGTACAAAAACTGCGTCACAGGCTGCAAGAGAGTTACAAACTGGCTACAGAAAACTAAAAGATCGGGAGAGAAGAACAAACTGCGATTTGACTCTAAAGTCAGGGCTGCTGAGTTGGTTGAAGGAGATCGGGTCCTAGTGAAGAATGTCAATCTACGAGGCAAGCAGAAATTAGCCGACAAATGGGAAAAGCCCATTCATGTTGTTGTGAAGCGAATTGATGATGGGCCTGTTTATGTGGTTAAGCCAGAGAGAGCTGGTGGTCCGCAGCGTACACTTCACAGAGATCTTTTACTGCCATGTAGGTTTCTGCCAGACAAGCTCAAGAAAATGAGTTTGAGAAGCAACAAAGTCATTACTCAACAGATGGACCATGAGGAATTCAATGATGAGTTTGTGGACGAAGAAGAGGAGACTTATTGCTTTGAATCCCCACAGCTCACTACATAGGGTCCATAAGTGCAAGAGTTAATAATCCCACCTGCTCATTTCATGAACCCTGTGGCTCCACAGTTGAGTGGCAGCAGCCAATAACAGACATGATAACCTCTAACATGTCAACAAAGGAACATGGAGTTGTGTCTGGAAGGATGGATTCTCAAGGTCAACAGTGTGTCCAGAGAAGTGACCATGTCATTGTAGAAATGCCAGAATGTGGTCCACTTCAGGACGAGGAGATTGATACAGTTGTTTCACCAGACAAATGTGAAACTGAGACTCATTCATTTGCTCAGCAGCATGACCCTACCTCTCCAGGAGGTTTGATGGCAGAGAAAAGCAACACTGTGAGCAGCCCATGTGTGCCCAGGCGGTCTCAAAGAGTGAGGTATCCTCCATCTAAGTTCACTTATGATGAGCTGGGAAAACCCCTGATCCTTGCTCTTGCCTCATTCTTTGACCGATTGCAAGCCGCCATTCCACCTGCTGAGTTCAATACCCCTTGTGGAGTATAAGTTGCATGCAGGGACTCATGCAATCAAGAGGGGGAGAGTGTAACCATGTTAGTTCAGCACTACCAAGTTTGGCCTCAAGGGGGCAGCAAAAGATCACTTATCCTAAGTCAGGAGAGCACATGCTCAGACGCCATCTTGACTATAACCCTGTCAGCCACATGTGTTGGAGCAGAAGTCAGATGAGCTTGAGCTGAGCACGTGGAACTTTGTGAAGCTGATTTAAACCCTGGATTATTTGGACTGATAAACAGAAAACTGACCTGAACTTGGATTTATTTTTATTTTGTCTTTGCATATCCCGGTGAGTTCACAATGATTCGCATATTGTTAGCATGCTAACTGAGTTAGCAAAGTGGTTAGCTGCTAAATGAGCCCTTTATGCTTCTAAAACCAGTCGGGATAAACTTGAAACAAGGAAAACCTGAGAGGGCAGTCATATATATATATATGTGTGATGATTTGTGTGTGTTAATCATTCTTTTGTTGTAACAAATGATGATTTTAATGTAGATGGAGTGATTTTGAAGCATTCCATGCATTTCTTTGGTTACTGCTGTGCTGCTCTGTTATTTTTAAAAAAATGCACACATACAGTTGCAACAAGAGTTAGTTTAATGAAGCAATTTATTCTATTTTAAGGAGTTATGTTATTTCAACATGTAATGCAGTAGCGTAGCCAGAAATAGATTTTCGGCCGGGCCTAATAAAAAATGGGTGGGCCCAAAAATGTAATTGAAAATAAGTGTATTTGTAAATGTCACTTTTGTTTAAGCAGATCTGTGTCTATACAGTGATTCCTCGTTTATTCTGGGAGTTACGTTCTAAAAATAACCCGCAATTGCGGTGAAATCCGCCAAGTATCAGTTTTATATTTTTACAATTATTCCAGAAGCTTTAAGCCTGTAAAACCCCTCACTACAAACTTTATACACTTCTCTCAGACAGGCATTAACATTTTAACACTGATCTCGTTTAAACACAACCTGATCATCAGAACGGCTGAATAAATCACTTAATTGATGTTTCTGATCGCGTCTGACGGACACCTCGTTGCGGTTAAAAAAAAAAAACAAAAAAAAAACACAGCTGATGCTGAGAGAAGTGATCTGAGAGCTGCTCTGTGTTTATCACTAGAGAGGTCTCAATTTCAGCCCGAGCCGTCGGGTCAAACACGTTAATTATTTCAGGTCGGACACAGAGAGAGAGAGAGAGAGAGGAAAAAGAGAGGAGCGCAGAGCGCACCGTTTGGAGACATCATGCTGCTCCATGGTTCTGATTCTGCAGTCTGTCAATCAGTTAAAAGCATCATTTCTACTTGTGGAAGTGTAGATTTTCATTCCCACCTTGCTGCAGAAAAGAAGCTCATAAAGGGAAGGAGCATAAGGGCGCTACTCCTCCAGACTCTTGGTCAGCGCGCAAAAGGGAGTCAGGACGCACTGAGCTCCGCTCCATGGAGGAGATCGTCAGGACGCATGAACACTGCGCTGTAAAAAAAAGTTTAAAGCATGCAAAGTTGCACAAAATATTTCGCGAAAGTACAAGGCGGCAAAATCGTCTCGTCTTCTTCAGCTTATCCAGGTCCGGGTCGCGGGAGGCTGCAAAATGTGAACCGGAAAAGAGAGGAACCTGTCAGAAACTGACAGAAAGATCTTTGAACAAAACATCTAAATTCCAAAGCACATTAAACCTGTAACACAGGACAGGTCCTCCACTTTTTGTTTTTTGAAACATTTTGAAATGAAGATTTGTTTTGCCGTTTCTTAAATGCTTTGGTTGACACTACAAGTCACAGCAGCAGACGCACAGTTGCGCTGTTACCGTAGCTTGTCTGGAGAGTTCCGAAATTATTCAAAATAGCCAATGAGAGCAAGACTTACAAATTATGTAATAGTTATGAAATCACCACAACACATTCATGCTGTTGATGTCAAATTTACTCTGTTCTATTTCATTTCATGATGACTTAAATGAGATCCCTCAAAAATGAAACAAATATATATATAATTTTGTTGAGGAAGCCATTTGATTGGGTGGGCCCAGGTACACAGTGGGTGGGCCCAGGCCCGCCCAGGCCCACCCGTAGCCACGCCCCTAATGTAATGTTGCATGTTATGCAAAGTGTTCTTATGAGTCAATTGTGGTAAATGTTACCATGAAAGTTGTTATTGAACTGTATGTAATTTGTAGGGACTTGAACAGTAATTGTCCTGTGCATTTGTGCAGGCTGGTTTTTTCTCTTGGAGGTTTTAGTTGGAGAGCGAGTCCTCACTTGGTCGTTATTACCTGCTGTCGCTGGTTTCCACTGTGACTGGGTCATCCACCAAGCCGTACCATTTCCCTAGCACTATCCTTCCTGGACCTTTGCTCTTTTTTTGGACATTCTCGGTTGAGAGGGCGGTAGGGCTTGAGTGCACTCATATTTCTTTTTTGTTGTTGTTGTTTTTTGGACATTGGGGTTTTATATTATTTTATGCCTGAGATCTCAGAGGAACTTTTGTTTTTCTTTTACTTGAATAGTTTATGTACAAAGTGAAGACCTGATGGACATTTATTAGTCATTGTTGTGTGAAAACAAATTTCAATATATTTTCAAATTATTGTAAGCTTTTGTCATGTGTGTTATTGGGGTGGACTTCTAACCCTTTCTACAGGTAAATAATTTCCAACCTCCTTATTGAATCTAGAATACATACTCCTTTCAGGTTACTGTGTTGCATAATTAGCATTAAAGCAACTAGCTACTAAGGAGGGGTTACATAAGACAATAGGACAACAGGTCTCTAGTTACTGAGGACAGATGGATGAGATTTCTTAGGCACTGGAACAAGACAGGACGTCTTCCACAGACCTGGGACCTTCTCCTGGGTCAGACTAAGGTTGAAGAGGTGCTGTAGAATCCCACAGAGCTGGTCTGATCAGGTCTTGAGGACTCTGACACCATCTGGACCTGCAGCCTGGTTCTTGTTCAGCTGTCTCTTCACCTGTCCTCTAGAGACAGACGGGCAGGAGGTGGAGGTGAGAGAAGAACCAGTATCTCCTGATGTGGTTGATGACAACATTGGAGATGTGACAGGAAGCTGTGGGTCTGAGGGCAGGAGAGGAGGATGCTGAACTGAACCTATTAAAGATCATCGTCTTTGTCCAGATGTCCATCTGTCTGACTCTCCTTCTGCTTGAAGCTTGATGTTCTTCATCCATGACCAACCATCTCTGATGTTGTTCAGCCTGATCTTGTTTTCTTTCTGAATGACCAACATCACATGTTTATACAGAGGCTTCACATTGTTAAAGTGATCAAAATAGTCAGCAAAACCACAGAATGTTGGAAATCACAAGGTGTTTTTATTTTTCTCTATATCGTTATTGTCTTCAACTGTAAAATAAGTGACAGGCACTCATGAGACAAAGGTCTGTTTTATGAAAAGAATGAACTATCCAAAGCATAAAGCTTGATGAGCTGGTCCATAATCCCTAACCTAAGTTAGTCGCTTTAAGCAGCACTCGGAAGGATTGAACCAAACTGTCAAAATAAAAAAGTCAGCTTAAATATTCGACCTAAAAATGACCTTCTGACTGCTGCAGATCACCCAGAGTCACTATTATTTAAGCCTTAAATGAATCCTACTGAATGTTTTCTACTCTCTGCTCCACGCTAGGCCTTCTTCTGTTTCAGCATCTCCATGTACACACCCAGGGACTTCTGGATGGACTCTCTGGTGATGAAGCTGACAAAGTTTTGGATGTCAGCTTCTCTGCTGGACGTTAGTTTATCGATTGTTGGTTTCCTCATCATGGACTTGGTGATCTGTCTGGCATGTTCTGCAAAGTGAACACATGAACAAGTTAGCCAGAAGTCTTCACAGAGGGGTTTCTCTGTGTCCGTTTAAAGGACTTCTGTTAATTAGTGTAATGTTTGTAAAGTTTTCAAACCTAATAAAACTGTCAATAAAATACCAAAAGTATCTGAGTCTAATGTCTCATCAGCTATGAGTCATTAACCTCGTTAGACCTTTAATATCAGACTGACTCATGGGTAGTCAGGGAATCAGTACTCATGAATAATCTGACACGGAGGCTAAATATAGTTTATAAAAATATATTTATTACTATATTTTTCTAACTAATTTATTTACAAAATAAAACATTTATCAACACGATTAGAGATGTTATAAAATAATCTACCTTAAGTTTCTTAAAGAGTGTGAAGTTGAGGAATTATCTAATTAACCTGGCTGAGTTGATTTTATTAAATACTATGGATGATTGATTAATTATGTCTGAATGATTAACAATCTGACACCAATCTAGCCAAAGGTCACTGTACCAGATTAAGCTCCTGTGTGGATCCAGGCTGCCTTAATAAGGTGGTCTGGAGGAGTTCAAAGAAGGTACCAGTGATAGTGACCTGTGATGGCCTTAGTGATCTAGATCACTCTAGGCTGGTCCCTCCCAGGTAGCTCTCTCTGGTAAAGTTGTTCGCCTTGGCGTGCAGACAGTGTCGAGTTTAATTTAGCAGTTCTAAAAAACTGTGGCTGGATTCAAAAATAGTTATCTACTGGATCAAAACCAGAGGTTCTTGCTGTTCAAAAGAATGAGTATCAAATGAACTCAAATGTTAATTTCATTCTTTCTGAGACATGCGCTCTCAGACTGAAGGTCGTCTCTTAGACCACTGAACCTCATCTGTGATTGAAAGGCTTGAAACAGCTCCTGTCAAGGGAGGGTTCAGTTAGAATGGCAGAGAACTAAAGAAATTCCAGAAACATTAGTTTAAATAAGTAATACGACTAACCAATGATCAGCCAGGAAAATTGGGAGGTGTTACCAACTTATCCAATCTTCACACTGTTTTTGTGAAACTTCAGGATAGATTTTACTTAAAGCAACAATACATCGTTTTTTACACTTTAAGCTAGAGCATTAAAATTGATCTAATTAATTTCTGAGTTAGAAATGTGACCATTTTCATATTTGCCACCACTCTGCATCCCTCTACTGGCCAGATACTGCACCAAACAGTTTTGAGGAGCGGGTAGGTCTCCAAGATGATGTCACTGCTTTACGGAAAGGTGCAGCAACAGTCTGGGAGGAGTGATGGTTTCAGCGAGGGTTTCACGGTTTAACCAGTCTGACTATTAACCACTTGGTGAAATATTGTAGAAAATGATGTCCTAAAAAATATGACTTCCCCAACACAACCTCACAGGTAAATTAATAAATAAATTTACTGAAACCGGTGACGAGTGACCCGCACGAAAACATCTCCTACACAGGCTCTTCCCTGCAAGTACGATTCGAACCGAAGCACGACGGGTCCAGTCGGATTTGGGTCAATTAATTATTTGGACATACTGAGTCACACTCAGACAGCGGAGGGAGGGAGAGGGGAGAGAGAGAGACTTTTGACTTTTCAAAAATTATTTATTTGAAGACACTTTGATAAAAATACACAATATTAAATCATCAGTCTTTTCCTAAAAGTTGAAGTTTTACTTTGTCAGGGTTTAAGAGTGAGCCCTGAGAGATCCATCTTCCTCCACTGAGACCAGGACCTGCCTGATCCCCCACAGATCTTTAAAAGTCTCCAGGTTGCAGGTGAGTTTATAAAAAGCGTGCTCTACTTTTAGACGGGCCTCCACCAGGCCCTTCAGGATCTGCTCCATGTCAGTCCAGCTCTGTCCCAGCATCTGGTTCTTCCTGGTTTTCCAGATTGCCAGTTTGGCGTTAGCAAAAAGAAAATTAACAGTGATACCCGTTTTTTCTTGACACTGTATTTGGGACCAAAAACAAATGAGGGTACATTAAAAGTCTCTCCCAAGGCACTGACCCAGCGGTCTAACACCCTGAACATCCCTCCCAGTCTAGAACACGCGACCACCAGGTGCTCTAGGGTCTCCTGTTGGCCACAGAAAGGACCTCCCTCCTCAGTGCTCGGATCAAAGCGGGCTCTGTGTCTGTTCGTAGCTAGCGCTCCATGTAGGATCCTCCACTGGAGGTCAGCCATCTGAGGCTTCTACAGGATCCTCCACCTGCCTTTAGGGGTCGAGTCTGAATCAAAAACCTGGGTCCACCTCGACTCCTTGACCCCCATCAAGAAGCGCCTGTTCAGAACCTTCACACAAGCGTGATAGATCTGCTTCTTCCCACAGGAGTGGAAGGAGCCCAACACCGGAGTATCTATTGAGAAGAGAGAACCACTCTCCTCCTGCCAACCAACAACAGCTGGTTTGACATCCAGAGGGGGAAACATGTCCTCACACTCATCATCCCAGTGGTCACATAGAGCACAGTTCTCTCCAAAGGCTCTCAGTGGCACAGACAGAGACTTCCAGACCTCCTCCACCACCTTCTCCATCACTCTAGAGGACCTGATGTCAGTCAGCTCACTCAGGGCTTCAGAGGAGAAGGTCCTTAGATGTCCCAGTTTGACGATCCCCGCCTCAATGAACTTGTTCTTTAGTGTAGCTGAGGTTAGGATCCCAGCATGAGGAAGAAAGTCATTATCAAAGAGTGGTTCCTCCAGCAGCCATCTCCCTGGTGCTGGGTCAGGAGCTCGTGTGACCTTCAGCACTTTAAAGGCCTCCAGCACTGACGAGTAGAAGGGAGTGAGTCCCGTCAGGTCGGGTCCAGCAGGTTTCAGCAGGAACAGACCCAGTGTAACAGGAGGTGAGCCAGAGGCAGCCAGCAGTGTCCTTCACCAGAGAGCAGTCTGAAGGACACCATGTCCATCAGTCCCTGTCCTCCCTCTGCCACAGGAAGACACAAGGCTGAGGCTCTTATCCAGTGATAACCAGGCCAGAAGAAGTTCACAAGGAGCTTTTGAACTTCCTCCAAGAGACTGGTGGAGCCAGTACGACCAGTCTGTGACACAGAAGTGAGGCCACCAGGTTGGTTGCTATCAGGACTCGTCCCCTGTAGGACAGCTGGGGCAGCAGCCATTTCCATTTAGACAGCTTAGCCTCCACCCTCTCCAGCACTCCCTCCCAGTTCAGTTTCTGAAACCCCTCACTACGAGGTACAGTCCTAAGGTTTTAAGGCCTCTGGTTCCCCACCTCACCCCATCAGGCAGAGCAGGGACGTTACCAGAGTCCCAGTCCCCCACCAGACAGGCCTCACTCTTCTCCCAGTTCACTCTCGCTGAGGAGGCTTTCTCAGAGTGGTAGAGGGTGGTAGAGCTAAACTGTCTCTCAGTCCCTGGACATCCTGCTGGTCCTGAATAAAAACATTGACATCATCAGCGTACACTGACACCACTAATGGAAGACATGGGACTGATGTTGGCAGAGTGAGTGAGTGAGTGAGTGAGTGAGAGAGAGAGAGAGAGAGAGAGAGAGAGAGAGAGAGAGAGAGAGAGAGAGAGAGAGAGAGAGAGAGAGAGAGAGAGAGAGAGAGAGAGAAAGAGGCAGAGAGGCAGATAGAGAGGCAGAGAGAGAGAGAGAGAGAGGCAGAGAGAGAGAAGCAGAGAGAGAGAGAGGCAGAGAGAGAGAGAGAGAGGCAGAGAGAGAGAAGCAGAGAGAGAGAGAGAGGCAGAGAGAGAGAGAGAGGCAGAGAGAGAGAAGCAGAGAGAGAGAGAGAGAGAGGCAGAGAGAGAGGCAGAGAGAGACTGTTTCTGAACTGAAAATAATTATACATTCAGAAAAACGTAAAACTCAACACCTTTTCTGACAAGATTAGCTGAAAAGCGGCGAGAGCAGAGGCAGGCTGCACAGGAGAGCGTTCTCTCTGCAGCTGCGGGAGGATTTTTGACATTTGATATTACACTTTTAACCAGCAGGGGGCAGTATGGAGAAACGCAGGAAAGTTAAAAAGTGCTGCTTTAAAATCATGGTTTTAGCTCATTAAAGATCATTATTAATATACTGATTAATGTACTGATTAATATACTACTACTACTAATAATAATACGTTTGATTTATATAGCGCTCTACATTCTATGAACCTCAGAGCGCTTACAGGATTTAAAAGAAAGTTAAAAAATAAATAAATAAAAAAATCTAAAATAAATAAATAAATAAATAAATAACTAAAAAAGCAATAGATTAAAAAAGATTAAAAGCTTTACTAAAAAGAAATGTTTTTAGTCCTTTTTTAAAGCTGCTAGCAGACTGGGGGGCCCTCAGAGTCTCAGGAAGGGCGTTCCACAGACGGGGAGCAGCAGCACAGAAAGCTCTGTCCCCCGTGGTACTCAGTCTGGTTCTGGGTCTATGAAGGAGCTGAGAGTGAGTGGAGCAGAGGGAAGTGTGCTGAGTTTTGTGGAATGAGAAGTTCTTTGAGGTAAGGGGGGGCATTTCCATACAGACATTGATGAGTGAGGAGAGAGACTTTGTAGTTTATCCTTGCAGCGACAGGAAGCCAGTGATGATGTGTTCAAATTTCCGCACTCTCAGCAGGATCCTAGCTGCAGAGTTTTGGACATACTGGAGCTTCTGAAGACTCTTGCTAGAAATCCCGAGGAGCAGTGCGTTACAGTAGTCCAGTCTGGAGGAGACAAAAGCGTGGATCAGTTTCTCTGCATCTGGAAGAGTAAGAGTGGGGCGAAGTCTGGCAATGTTCCGAAGGTGATAAAAGGAAGTCTTACAGATGTGCTTTATATGGGATTCGAAGGTGAGGTGGCAGTCCATTTTAACACCAAGGTTGGTAACTGATGAGGAGAGGGGGATGTTGTGACCAGAGAAAGTAATGCTGGTTATAGGACATGACTGGATCTGATGGGGGGTGCCTACCATCATGGCTTCTGTCTTGGAGGTGTTTAGTTGAAGAAAATTGTGGCTCATCCACACTTTGATCTCCTCCAGACAGACGGTAAGTTTGGATGCTGCTGCTGAGGTTGTTGATGAAGTAGACAGAGGTTCAGATGAATGAGGAGCTGCGGAGTACTGAGTACTGCCGGATCAGGATAACAGCTGGGCTGGTTACTAATAGTTTTTGCCCACTGATCTAACTATGAGGAATCTGACAACAGACAAAAAATCACTTTCTGGTGGAATATCCCTTTAAGATAAGATAATATTTCATGGTTACATGTAGGGGTGGGAATTGATAGGTTTTCAATATCAATGCCATTATCGATTCTGCATATCAATCCAATACCTTAACAATTCCCTTACCAATTCTTGAGTAGTTGTTAAGTGACAAAAAAAAAGTTCCACACAGTCTTCTGCACCACAAATGGTGTAATTTGAGTGTGTGTGTGTCTGTTTTAATATGTTTCTTTTAAGTACTAGGATAAATTAAGTTATTGTGGTTGAAAATAGGAATTGCAGAGAGGTTTGATTGTTGATTAAATGTTAAAAAAGATTGCCATAGCGTGAGAGCTTCAGAGCGGCATGACGAGGTGAGGTCCAGAATCTGACGGACCCGGGTCACCCAGTGCTGCTTCTGGACTCAAACCTCTCCTGAGTCGTCTCAAAGACTGCAGAGTAGGCTTGGGCTGTATCCAAATGTTAATACGGTCAAACTTCCTCCACATTTTACCGGGGTATACGGTATTACCGTGACCAGGGTTGGACTGGGACCATAATTCAGCTCGGGCATTTTCGGTCATGACTCCCACCGTGAGCAGTAACATCTGATGCTTGGTTTGGATGGCTACCGCTGTTGACTGAAGCGCTGTAAGCGTGCTAACACCCCCCTGAGCTCGCCTCGCCGCAACAAGAAAATGCTGAGTAAAACAGGGGGGGGGGGGGTGTGCTGCTGTCGTTCTTTCATTTTTGAGGTGAAACTGGAACAACTGGAAGTAGCTGTTTTGGTTAGCTGCCTTGTCAAAATAAAACCGGAAATACAGCTAAACGGAACCCCCACCCCCACCCGCTGATGACTGAAGCTATAAGTGCGCAGAACACACCAGCAGCAGGGTTTCCCCTACAAATGTTTTGAACCGTGGTGGTGGGCTGTCCTGTGGGGTTTGGGGGGAGGGCGTCATCAATAGGAGCTCGCGCAACAACAAGGAAGTGAGGAAACGAGTCGCTCGGACAGTGGGAGGTGCGAGTGCCCCAGACCGGCCCAACGTTACCTTCAGCTCACCGGCAGTCCAGCGCTGAACGTGCATTTTTTTCATGACGGTACTGAAACAGATACCGTTGCTGTTTTTCAATACTGGGTGTATGCGGTATTACCTTAATACCGCCCAAGTCTACTGCAGAGTGTGACTTGTGAAAAAGCGGGGTGGGGGACTCGGCGTTTGTTTGTACGCTGAATCTGTTCCGTCGGGACCTCACCTCGTTAAGCCCCTCCGTTGCTCGCGCCAGGTTATTGTTCTGTCGGACCAGTGAGAGGTGAATGAATAGAAGTCTAACTTCTCCGCGGGTTTCAGATTACTGACCAGCTAATTTAGGAAAAACTGGAAACAAGAGAATTGTTAAGAAGAATTAATAAAGTTGGAGGTGTACAATTCTGATGGAATTGGTCTGTTGGAACCAGTTCTAAGTCGGAACCGGTTCTCGATTCCCATCCCTAGTTACATGTGTGATTAGGCTCTTTTGACCATCTGTATTACTGTAAGCATGCAACAAACAAGAACAACATCAGCGTATAGCTCAAGTATCAAAAGCAAAGAGAGAAAAAGTGACAGGACAGTTCTGTGATGACTTTAGGGTTTGTTGTACCTGGAATAGCCAACCACTTATTCATGACCTTTACAGCAGTGGGGAGGACCTGATCCTCAGGTACCAACTGGTCCACAAGCCCGATCTTCAGGGCGTCCAAAGGTTTGTAGAGCAGCCCCAACTGAAGCGCCATCTCTGAGTTTCGGAGGCCTATTGTGTTCATTAACGTGTCCTTAAACCTGAAGATGTAGAGGAGATCCTTTAGACCCGAGACACTTTGAATGAGAACACTCCACAAACTAAGGGTGTTTCACACCTGCAGTCCTTATTCTGATAAAACAGAACCCTGGCCTGTTTAAACAGAACTCTGCCCCATTTTCCTCCTTGGTTTAAATCAGTGTTTTTCAACCTTTTTTGGGCCAAGGCACACTTTTTCATTTAAAAAAATCACAAGGCACACCGTGGGGGGTGGGGGTAGTTGCTGCTGTCTGAGCTCACTGATGGTTGATAATAATAATAATAATAATAATAATAATTTATCCTTTATTGATCCCCTTGGGGAAATTCATATCTGCACTTGACCTATCCTCATTGTTCGAGGAGCTGTATAAAGCAGTATATAAGCAGCATAAAGTTATCAGATGAATTTGGTCCAATCAAACATTTTTAACACTAAAACAAATTAATCTGTCAGGACTGCAGCTGTTTTCTAAGGCTCACTCTGTTTTAATAGTTTTACTGTAGAAACCTTCTCATCTCCTGACAGTAAAGGATTATATTTAGTTTACAGGTGACCTGATTAAAGCATCATATCTCTTTTTTACCACATCAAAAAATTTCAAACTGATTTTTTTCACCTGTCAAAAAGTGATTGTAGCATCCAGTTTATCTGTAATGGATTAAAGGCCTATTCATCCTCCACAAGAAGAAAGAAATTTGTTCTCGCTGGGGGGCTGCGAGAACAAAATGACGTCATTTTGTTCTCGCAGCCCCAGTTCGGCAGCGCTAACGGCTTGTTCTTGTGCACATCAGCCGGGCCGAACTTTTTTCGGCAGGATGTCCGAGAACAACCGCTGTGATTGGTCAGAAAGAGAGGATGAGCGTGGTTACTGCGGGTAGCGGTTGACGTTTTTCTCCGGCGCTTGCTGTGCTGCTTTGTACGGACGGACCGAGGAGTCCGAGTCACGGTCTGGATCGACCCGAGCTAGGAGGACCAGCGCGAACCGCGAGGGTTTGCGCCGGAGACCCGTATGCCTCCGCTCCTCACGTAGCGAGGACGGATCGTTTTAAACTGCACACACACACACACACCTGATACGCACACCCATTTGATACGTCACTGAAGCAGTTCGACAGCTGAGTTCTCGGGGAGTATGAATGCTCCCTGCCGAAACGAACTTTTTCTTGTTCTCGGCGCTCCCCAGCGAGAACAAAATTCTTTCTTCTCGTAGAGTATGAATAGGCCTTAAATCTGCCTTATTTCATTCTCCATGTTACATCATGCAGGACTCTGTCATCATGTTTTAAAACTTTTGGGCGTATTTAAACATTAGTAATAAAGGACGACCTGATAAAGTCACTGACAGATCAATGTGTTTTTAGTGTTGATATTGTTTGATTTGTTAAATTTTAAGTCATCAGTTATGCTGAGAAACACAGCTGTGACGTGCGCTCTCCTTATGACGACATGTGCGAGCAGCTGCTCCTCACCGGTCTGACAGGTGATCAGAATAACGTAGTGGCGGATCTAGAAAAAAATTAGAGGGGGGGCCAGGCTGGGGCCAGTTGCTTTTTTAAAGGGGTGCATTCTAAAACACTAAGCACTTAACATGGGACCACATGGGGGCCAAGCTTGTTGTCAGGGGGGTACTGCCCCCCCCCTCTAGATCCGACCCTGGAATAACGGGACCTTCAGTCAAAGAGAGGAGACACTGGAGAAAAAACCCAGTGAGTCTCTCAGACTGTTAAAAAAACCAGTGATGCTGAGGGGGTTTACTCCCACTTTTTTTTCTTTTTTGCCAAATGTGCGTCACGCAGTAACAAAGCGACATGATGACGACCCAACCCAGTGTCCGTGGGCCGCTGATCTGGTTTTATGGACCGGGCAGATCAATGTATGAATTTAAAAATGTCAGGACTGTTGCTCCACCAGGAAACAGAGCCAGTCCAGGACTGGTTCTCCTGACCGGTGGCAGTGGGTCCGCGACCGCTTGCCTCCCCCTCCTCCTCGCCGGACCAAGTCGAACCACAGACCAGGTTCAGGTCGGGGGAGGAGGCGTGCCGGTGCCGAGCGGGCCGCGGTAGCGTCTCACAGCGCGCCGCGCGTCTCCCCAAAGCGCACACGCTGGACCAGGTCCAAGTCTTGGATTTGCTGCGCGGTCTGACTCCAAACAGAACCGGAGTCTGCCATTTGGTGATGGCTGGCACAGACGTGCGATAATGGAATATTATTAGCAGATAATAATTAATTAGTTTTCAAAAAATATTTTTTAAACCAACAAGTGATTTGAATAATTTCCCGCGGCACACCTGACGATCTCTCACGGCACACTAATGTGCCGCGGAACAGCGGTTGAAAAACACTGGATTAAATGATGAGAACACGGTAATCATTCTAGGATGGAACTTAAGAACTGTTGGATTCCCTGTAGCCAGATTTGCACTGCATTCTGGGATGTGGGAGAAGACACATCAGTAGCTACTGAGTAGCTTCTAGCTAACAGCAAATAAAGCGACAACTCATTAATGATCAACAAAGTCCATCAGCTCACTGATATTTGAGCAGAAGATCAATCAGCTCCAACTCATAAAACGCTGGAGAGTTTAAATAAATGGCTCAGAGAGAGGAGGTTAGACCATGTTGTGGACTAGCCCAGGATCAGAACATAGAACCTTCTGGTAGCCCCTCCCCTCAGACAATCTGACCAATCAACAGACCAAACACTCACCTGGTTTGTAGTGACACATTTGGTTTCATTTGCAGTTTTCTCTGTGAAAACAAACCGAACGACAGGAGAAAACTACTAATTAACAAAATGACGACCTGATTCGAACCAGAAGAACTGAACTACTGGTGTGAAAACACCCTAACAGTGTTCTAACTCCTTACCAAAACGGAGCTACAATACCAAGCTGTGTCTCATTCAGCCCGATGCTGTAACGAGGATTGTCCGCCATGATCCTGTAGTCACAGGTCAAAGCCACCAGACACCCACCTGCTGGACTAGACCCCTGTGGAGAGAAACAGAAGGGTTACTGGGGCTATTTGGTTTCAGTGGATCACTGATTGGCTGCTGGACTGGAGTTTGGGTCACACATACATTAACAGCTGCTATAGTGACCATGTTAGAGCTGTAGAGTTTCAGCCACAGTTCCTGCACAGCTTTCCAGAACTCCCCACAGCGCTCCGGACTCTTTCCGTACATCTCCAAGATATCCAGGCCGGCCGAGAACACCTTGGGCTGGCTCTGGATCAGAACAAACCCCAAACAGACAGGGGGAACTTTCAACATTCACTGTAGTATCTAACAAACATTCTCATTTAATGGTAAGAGTGCTGAACATTGAGGGATTCTCAACACAGACTGTGGTAATTGAGGAGTTGGTGACATACCGAGGTGAGGATCAGGCCCCGGCAGCCCTTATCCATCTCCAGCTTCTCCAAACTGATGCAGAGCTCTGTGAGGAAATCTAAACTGAGGCTGTTGACTGGAGGACTCTGCATGTGCATCACTGCTACGCCTACAAAGAGAGAACACCTTCAGACCGGACACTGATCACATTCATATCAAGGTTCAGACATCTCTGTTTCAAACAGAAGCAACATTTTTAATAATTTAAAGAATTAAAAACCAGAAATAACTAAATGTCTAACATTGAATCACTTAGAAAGCCTTTAAAGCTGGACTTTCCACCACAAAGAAGCTTTAAAAGCTTTAATTATTAAGACAAATGCTGCTTTACTCAGACAGATGTTTACTAATTGTTTGTCTTGATGTATGTGTTTTACTCTATTTATCTTTGTTTACAAGTTCTTGTTTGTCTAGTGATTTTTTTCATTGTTTAATGGTTTATTGGTCTTTCCTCTTCTCCTCATAAGGTGCAGCTTTTTGCCAGGTCACAGTAAAGTGTTCTCAGTCTGCCTTGTTTGGTTAAATAAAGGTTAAAAAAATATACAAATATAAGCAATGTCTTAGAAACTTTGAAATACGTTTATGTAACACCAACAAAGTCATGTGGGTCAAAGGTCATCTAACTCTGTGGTTGAATCCTCACCCTCTTCACTCTGTGCAGGGCAACTTCTTATAGACCCATTTACTGTTTGTAAACAGTATGACGTACGCGAGAATGCGCGCGCACCCTGGCAACGGGACATGGCGTCCTGTCAGGCTTTGACAAGCTACGCTACGGGATTGTCGCTGACAAATCTTGAAAATTATATTAGAAAACTCACTTTAACGAACGACAACAGACTCCTGGATCCCTGTAAACATTACGGAATGGGTGGATGATGAAGCTGCGTGGCCAGATATCCAGTGGCCTGATATATATACGTATTTGTGTGAATAAACAGTCCTCTTTGAAATGCCTGGAGCAAACTTTTGGAAGTTTTGTGGATATATTGCCACCCAAAAATAAAATTCATGCATTTAGTCTTCAAGGGCTCAGGAGAAAGTAGTAAAAAAAGACTTCTGTGCTTCCTGAAGCAGCCAGCGTCCGCCATGACAGTTTTCTGGAACGCGCGCTCCCGTGCATTTTAAACAGTGGGGGAGGGGCTCAGGGAGCCAAAGCTGTTCGTGATTAGCTCTATCCTCAAGATAGGAGTGGTATTTACAAATGCTGACGTCAACTTTTGAAACCGACCGTTTCAGCCTGGGCCCACACCTCTGTTTACACAAAGGAGAATAACTAAGTGAAAACGGCAAATTTCTTTTCACACTTTTGGGTTTCATACACAGTGTTAGAGACAGGTTTTACTGTGAAAAGACCTTTAGAAAGTGAATTTTGCATAATAGGGGCCCTTTAATGCAGCAGCTTATAATTGTTTTATGACAACGAGCACCTCATCTTACCTCTCAAAGTACAAGTTGCTGTGACAGACATACAAATACTAGTACAAGCTTGTACTCAGATCTAAACCAACCCTAACCCCAGCTGAAGGGTTATGTTTCAGGCATTCATTGCTTCAGTACATCTATTGAAACATTTCTGAAGGTTGGATTCAAATCCAGCCAAGGGTTAATGACATATTTAGCTAACTGAGTCGACTCCAGACTGTTGTAGATGAGTCTAACCTACCACCAGATTTTAGCTTGTTATCTGTGAAATGGACTCAGAGCTGTTTCTGTCTTTACTAATGATACTTAGCTGTGGTGGCACACAGACTTCACTTCAGACAAAAACATTCTCATCCAACTCCTTTTGGAGATGGGTGATGAAAATGATGATCTCCCCACTTTTTTTGCTCCTCGGCTGAATTTATAAAGTCAACTTATTTTTATTTTTTTATTGAGACATGATGAACAGGTCAACATTTTTACTAAGCTTACCCAGTTAAAATCTACTGAAATGAAAATTCAACTCTAGTTATTGCTAGAGGACGTCCTGGAATATCTAAAATCAAACTGCAAAGCTAACATCAGAGCTCAGAACAGATCAGCTAGCAGCTCAGAGCTGTGAGGTCTGTAAGGTCGAAAACACTTTGGAGAAAGAGAGTAGATGATAAGAAGACTCAACCCTGACCTGTGTTCTGATCAAAGTCCACCTTGACCTTGGTGGAGGAGGACGTGTTCCTGCGCTGAGCGGTCAGGATGGGGGGGGCACACAGTCTGCCAGGACAGCTGCTGGAGGACAGCTGGGACATGAGGCCTTCATGAAAACAAACACAGTTTCACACACAGAGTTTCACAGCATTAATTCACTTTTGTTCATTTCTAAAAGTCCAGTTCACTAAATGTGATTCAGTTTGATCATTAATGTCCAGGTCAAGTTTTTATTTTTTTTATTTTTATTTGAATGGGACAAAGCATATTAATGAACGTACATGACATAAATGAATTAGCAGTAAGCTCATTTCCATCTGCAGTCCCATATACATAAAACAGAAACATTACATGATTAAAATTAGATAAAACCATACAGAACATGATTAAGACATAAGTAAAGCAACTAAATTATGTTAATAAAACAATTCTACATTCCCTCAGTTTAAAGGAGCAATGAAATTCTAACATGAGGCAAATCCGTAGCTTAAAAGCTAAAACAACAATAAAAAGAAGTAAAAAGTCCCAATAAAACTAGACAGTTAATGGTGACTTCTGACCAGCCATGATTCCAGCTGACTTTTAAAAGGAGGGGCTGTCTCTTATACTGACTAGCAGTTTATTCCACTCCTTTATGGAGTTTATTCCATAAAGTTTATTCCATTATTCCAGTTTATTCCATCCCTTGTGTTCTGTGCAAGTGTTGTTTTCCTAAATTGAACGTGGCAGTCCCCCCATGAGGTCCATCTTGTATCTCTGGTGCTTTCTTTCTTGCCTTTTGAAAAAATCCAGTAGGGGTGCTGGTCCTTTACCTGTCAGTGATTTGTAGATGAGGCAGAAGGTTTTAAAAGTTTTAAAATCATTAAAAGTTAAGAATTTATATTTTACAAAAATCTTGCAAATGTGGTAGGATGGTGGTTTTTGGTCTAAAACCTTTATTGCTTTTTTGTATTTGTTTAATTGGTTTTAATGCAGAGTCACTGGCAAATGAGCACGTTGTTAGACAGTATTCAATATTCAACAATTCGGCAGCTTCTTCTGACATTAAGTCTGATTTGTTTAAAATTTTGCAGGTTCCCTTCACTTTCAGGCTCCGTGTCCAATCAACCATAAAAATATTCTAATAAAGATTTTGGGGGTTATATTTAAACAAAAATCAGGAGGAGTTTTATAGCAGTGGCTGTAACGTCTCACCTGAAACAGCAACACTGTTGGGCTTGTTTTTGGCACTCAGACATTATTCTGTATGCTCCACAGCCGGACAGGACACGGGGTTAAAAAAAAAAAAAAAAAGAAATTTTGCAGGTTGAAGTTGAGTGACTTAGAGACTTGTTTGATGTGATTTTTAAATGTAAGGTTACAGTCCAGAGTGACACCCAGGTTTTTATCATTTGTGACCAGCTCCAATTCCTCAGCTTCCAGAAACACTGAAGACCCAGACCATGTTTTCCCTTTTTAAAATACAGTTGATTTGACAGATTTCTTTGCGAACATCAACAGTTTTTTTTAGTGTTCAGGGACAGACAGTGTTCTCTTAGCCAGGTTTGGATTTTTGACATGGCGTTGGTGAGCGTTTTCATATCCTTACCCTGAACAAAAATCACACAGTTGACCTGCTGATACCAAACACACTGACACCTGAACAAACATGGAAACTGAAACTAATCTTACAACCTCTTGGAAAGCGATCACTCTTTCTGTGGTAACAAAGATTAAACTTGTTGTCACTGTACCAAAATTTCAGTAAGTACCGATACCAGTGAAAATCCACGGTTCTCTGTACCAATTTTGGTACCAAAGCAAAACAAAAACATGAATTGAAGTAAATCAGAGGTCACACTGGACTTTTTTGTTTTGCTTCATTTTGACTGACAGTAAAAAAAAAAAATCGGGTCATAATCTATTTTTACTCATCACTTATTAATAAAAAAATTCTTCCAATGACATTTTCAGCAGAATTATTTAATTCCTTTTAAGAAACATTAGTAATTGTTCCTCGACTGTTTCATCCTCCACTGCGGTTCAGAGAACCTGAGGGTTTAATGAAGCTGCAGAGGATCACGTGGTCAGACAAGTGACAGTGAAGGTGACAGAACTCCTGGTCATGTACGCGTGTCGCAGACTGCTAAAGGTCACTAGACTCCTTCAAGAGGAACAAAACAAACAAAGCAGCCAAAAAAACAAACTAGCGGTTCAACTCAGTGTGACTGCTGAAACAGTTCATGTCCAACCTGCCACACATTACAACTAACAGGAATGTATCAGTAACAACAAAACAATAGTAAATTATTTCATTTATATAACATTATAAATATATAGGGCTGTGAACATATTTGACCCGAGAAAACAAATTTCCATATCAGAAGACGACAACCTGAGTAAATATAAAAGGCTTTTCAAATGATTTCATCCTTTAAGTGACAAAAATCTCTCCAAACCAGCCAGGCCCTGTGTGGAAACGTACTCCCCTAAATGTAACAACAGGTTGTAACTCCCGGTATCAACAACTACAACCCACGGTTAGTGATAATAACTAGTAGTCTCACGTCTCTGTGGAGGACATTCTGTCCCACTCTAAAATGTGTTTGTTAATCTGAAACATAAGCAAAATGAGAAAGAAACTGTAAGGGTGCAAATACTTTATCACAGCACTGTTATATATGGTAGTATAACTCAACACTGTGTTATAATAACTTATGGCGGTGAACTGTATCCTCACTGTTTACTTGTGCTGTTGACAGAGCTGAGCTATATTTATATCAGTCAGACTGATACACTCACTCAGCAGCTCATTTCAAATATCGATGAGCCTACATGTGTTCCTGTCGAGCAGATATTAATCACAATGAATGGAGAGAAGCAACAAACATTAGCAGGAGTCCGGTGTGTGCAGCTGTCTGTGACCTTTGCTCTAGTTTCTATTTATCGCAGATAAACCTACCGGCTGCCGGTGGGATCGACTCATAACAAGTAAAAAAAAAAAAACGATCAAATTGCGTTCTAGAGAGCAAATAAAGGTTCAGACACACATACCTGATAAACCATACTTCACTTTCAAAGTAGCTCTAAAAGCCATTTTACGTTGTTTAGGAAGCTCTTCTTCTTCTCCCTCAGTAATGACTCTGGTTTGACCCGTTAGCGCCCTCATCTGGTTAGGCAGTCTGAGGAAATTAGAAAATACCTCCGTGAAGCAGACACCCCACCCACTTAAAAAAACTAATAGGTGGGATGGTTAGTGCTTCGTTTGTGCTGATTTGTGTCGTTAAAAATTTCATTTGTGCTGTTATGGTTTTTGAGATATTACTGGTTTTATTTTCGGGTATGACGTCATCATCTCCATCAGTTTGCCCCAAAATAAACCGGACTGGTCTATTTTTTTCATGCTTTGATTGTGCTGATTTGTGCGGTTAAAAGTTTTGTTTGTATACTGCTATGGATTTTGAGATATAAAGAAGAATAAAACTTAGATGACATCACCGGTTCATTTTGGAGCGAGCTGGGGGGGAGGGTGACCCCTGAATGACCCCAGAATGACCTATAACATAATCTTAAATATCTCATAATCCATGGCAGCACAAATTAAACTTTTAACAGCACAAACCAAGCACTAAAAAAGTAGACCAGTCTGGTTCATTTTAGAGCAAGCTGGTGGGATAATGACTAGGGATGCACCGATACTGGTACCGATACCAGTATCGGTATCGGTTAAAGTTACCCGATACCAGGAACCGATACCAGTGGCTTCACTGTCTGTGACTTGTGATTTCTGTTGTAGTTTCCTATATTGAACACTAGGGGGAGCTATTGAGCTAAAGAGGAACAGTGTGGTTTGAGAGCTGGAGATGGTGCCAAATAGTTCATTTTATTTGGTCAAAATGTGGAAAACTGTAACAATTTCACTGTGAAATCACAGAAAATGGTTATTTTTCACCTTATATTTTAGTTTTGTGATCATTTTTTAATATATTTATTTTTTTAACTAACTCAGTCATTTGTTGTAAAAAGCAGAGAAGAAGAAATAAAACCTGTATTCTAATTTGTTGCATTTTTTGTGTGGTAGAAGTATCGGTATCGGCGAGTACTCAGATTTAAGTATTGGTATTGGATCGGTTTTGAAAAAAGTGGTATCGGTACATCCCTAATAATGACCTCTGTAGAATGACTTATAAATTAATATTTAATATCTCAAAAACCAAAGCAGCACAAACGAAAATTTTAAAGGCACAAATCAGCACAAACGAAGCACTAACCACTCCAGATGGACCTGTGTCCAGGGGAAGGACGTGTCTGGATCAACAGGCGTGAGTCCCTCTCGGCCCACGCCAAACCGCTTACGACAGTGGCACCTGCTCTGGGTCTGGATGTGGACTGGGCTGGTCTGGCCATCAGGCATTTTCCCGATGATGGTAACTTTGGGCCGGTCCGGACCAGGACCAGCATTACAGAACGGATCACTTTGATCTGCACTTCCTGTTTTGGTGCATGCTCGACCTCCCACCCCCACCCCAACCTATCCTGGTCTCCACCAATGTCAAGAGCAAATATACGCCATTGGAATGTTGGAGAGGCCAGGGTCAGTAAAGTAGCTGAAAAGCTGCAGGACTCCAGGGGTGGATGAGATTCATCCTGTGAGGCTGGACTCTGTGTTTTGGGTCTGTCAGAATCAGGTTTATTCTGCTAATTTTGTTGCACAAACAAAGCATTTGACTCCAGTACTTCTCCACAAACACGCATGTACATTTTTCAGAACTACAGGTACAGGATATGAAGATTCTAAACCTATACTTATAAGCAATACTTACATGATAGTTTGTGTGACTGAGTTTGTTTTTTTCCTGCATTCTGGGTGCTGAATGTAATTATTCAATATGCTGATGGCCTGTGGGGAAAGTCTAGTGGTTTTGGAACACAGTGTTCTGTAGCACTAACCAGAGAGGAGAGGTGAAAGGTTAAATCCTGGGTCAGAGGGGTCACTGCTGATGCCAGCTACCCATTTCCTTACTCTAGAGTCTAGAGGAGTCCAGGTCCTGGATGGAGAGCAGGTTGGTGCCAGTGATTCTCTACTGTCTTCCTCTGTAGTCTGTGTCTGACCTGTTTGGTTTCTGACCTGATGGACTGACAGAGGACAGACTGGATTGTGGGTAATGCAAAAGGTAACAGCAGCTCCTGTGGCCCTATGCCATTTGCATCATATTTGATACACGACTTTCTGAGACCTCTACATTTTTAGTGAGAGTTTTATTTTCCTGATAAACCTGATCAGATACGTGCAGTTAACAAAATAACCACCAGGGGTCAGTGTTTTTCCCCCCATCTATAGACCTTCAAATTGGATATCCAAAATGCCTGTGCTCAGTGACTCAGATGTAGTTTTTCATGCAAACCTTTGCCAATTTTCAACAAGTTATGGTAAGAAAAGCATTTTATTTGTTACTGAAACCTCAAGAGAAATGTTTAATGGACTAAATCAATGTAAAAAAGCTTAAAAATTTTAAACTTAATTCATAGTAAAACCATGTTAAAAATGTGTGTATCAAATTTGAAACAGCAGGTTTATAAGGTCATATATTTGCAAATTGGGAAATTGTCATTTTATTACATTTCATGTTTTCATTCAAAACAGCAATTTTTGTTTTATTGAAATAAACTACTAATAGTTTTATCTGCTAATTAATAATGACAAATTAGGTATATTCAGTCAAAAATGACTAACCAAATGTATTGTTATACATTCATCCTTCTGTGTCATAATGATTAGCTAGCTGAAGCTATAGATCCCTTGGTAGCAATGATCTTGTTCATTGGTTTCTACAACAATTTAGATAAGAAAAACATAAAATTGGGTTTTTGGTGTGTTTTCAGATGGCATGTAGAAATAGATGAATGTATGTGTTGAAGAAGACTTAAACAACAGACCTTACTGGACATCATATATGTATTTCAAGGTTTTAGTGACAGATGAAATGCTAAACCCATGCCCCTGCAAAAGTTCCAAGCTGTTGTTGGCACCTCTCACAAGTGCAAGCCTGGGATACCATTATCCCCTACAAGAGGAACACCTCACCCTTGCAAAAGGCCAACAAGTGTTCCTCCTGATGTGCCAAATGATGGCATTGACCATTTTTCATCATGAGAAACTCAAGCAGCACACAGGCAATCACTTCACCCATGTTTATTGTGAAAATACAAAGTCTATCTTTGCCTGAACAAAGACAGGAACTATTTTCAGGTCTACCACATTGCAAAATAAAAACCAAACCAAAAGAAAGTTCATATAAAATATCAAAAATGTTGTTGCACAATGTGTTCATTTGTATATTTAAAAAAAAACTTTAAGGAAGTTTTAAAGAAAACTCAGTGTTTAATAGGATATAAATGTTGTGTTATATGTGTTTTATGACTATTCAGATGAACAAAGTGTGAGTAAAAAACTGCCCAAAATACCTGACGTATCACAAATGATACAAATTAAAAAACATATGCAAAGTGATATTTCATTTCTTTTAAAAACATTTTTTTAATAAGGTCCAAAAAGGACTCCAAATTCAAATATCAGAATTTTCTGGGTATTTTTTTGATGGGTTGGGTCTTACAGATTAAACTTCCTGAGCTGCAGCAGGAAGTCCATCTTCTGCTGGACCTTCTGAACTATGTCCATGTTGAACAGCCATTACAGGTCCTGGGTGATGGTGGTAAACTTGAACATGGTCACCAGAGACACAGTGCTGTTGAGAATAGTGGGACAGAAGTGAGGGCTCCTCCTTAAGTCCAATGCTATCTCCACAGTTTTTAGAGTGTTGAGGTCTAAGTTGTTCTGACTGCACCAGAGGACCAGCTGTTCCTCAGCATCGCCTGCTGGTTCCTGTCCGTCAAAAGTTTATGATCCACTGAAAGGAGGCTGGAACAGTGGTTGGGACTAGAATTCCCAACAGGCCTGAAAATTCAACCCGAACCTGAAATGTTGGGCTTGAAGTCCGCGCCCGGCCCAACCCGACATCATCACGTCATACCCGGCTGAGCCTGACCCAAACCGTTACATTCTCCTGGAGAGGGAAACATCTTCTTAGTGCTGCAGGGTCCACTCTTCCCCATCCTTCCACATCAGAGAACAGCTTATTGTTTTATGCAATTTTGTGGGAAATTACAAAGCTGGTCCTGACTGCAGAATCCCTGGAGGAGTGGATCTTTGTAAAAAAAAAAATTCCTTGCTGTTTTTGTAGCTTTGCTAGCAGATATTTAGAGGCCCATTCCTGCTCACAGGCTGTGAATGTCATGGTGAGACAGACGGATCTTAAAGCGGCAACAACGACAACACAGCAGAATGAGTTTAAAGATTTATTAAGGTGGTGAGGGCTGGAGTTCCAAGTGGAACCTGGATTCAGGAGGTCTGGATTTCACAGGAAAGCACTAAGGGGAGGAGTGGAGAGGTTAATATTGTCCAGAGAACATGGAGAAAGGATGATGAAAGGTTGCCAGAGGGTCTTACTGTCAGAGAAGCCGCAGTGGTCTGAAGGGAGGAGGTTCCAGTCCGGTAACAGGGTGGTGGAAGGTCATGTGTGTCTGTAGGGTGGACAGGCAGGCAGAAACGGCTGGAGCTGGGGTCCTGGTGTGACTGGAGTTAGCTGAAGTTCTCAGGTTCCACAGGAGAGCAAGATTTCTAGTGAGGGGAAAATAATGCAGAGACAGGTATTTTACCGACAATGCAGTTTAGGTTAAAGAGAAGGGCCTGATCACTCACTCAAGCGAGCAAAACAATCCGGCGCAGACTTCTGGTCTTCTGAGCCTTTTAAGCAGTTCCCGATTAGCAGCTGATGCGACCCAGCTGTGCCTGTCACACCCTAAAGAGAGAGGGAGAGACACACCTAACACAGAACCTGACAGTGAAATGCTCAAGTCTGGTCTAGAGACTGTGGCTCTCAGGAGAAGACAGGAGGCAGAACTGGAGGTAGCAGAGATGAAAATGCTGAGATTCTCTTTAGGACACAGGATTAGAAATGAGTCCATCAGAGGGACAGGCCATGTTAGATGTTTATGAGATCAGATCAGAGAGGCCAGGCTGAGAGGATGGATAGTGAATTTATCAGGATGCTTAGGTGGGAACTGCCAGGCAGGAGACCTAGATGAAGACCAAAGAGGAGATTTTGTTATGTCTTCTGGTTGTGGGTGTGTGGTTTTCCCTCACCCCATCTTCCTCAGGGTGTGACAAGCAGGTGCAGGTTAGGGCCATCATGGAGGAGTTAAGAGAAGGAACTGGTTCCTGTGTCAGACAGCAGGGGATTCATGCTTTCAGTGGGCCACCTCCTGTAAATCAGCATCTCCGTTCCACCCTGCCAGAACCTGGGCTTCCTTTGCTCCTCCGTCCGATTCCTCTTAGGACCAAACCATTGTCTCTCCACCCTCCAGCTCCGTCTCTTGCCACACCAGTTGCCCACCACTCCTCCAGAGACCTACGTACTCCTACCCCGAGTCCTCCTCCCCTCTCGGAAATTGTAGGGTATTTAATTTACATCCAGGTGAACGTTACCCATTCTCCTCACTCACAAGCCTCAAGTATTAACTCTCACCTTCCCTCCTAGTATGGACCCGGACCCAAGCCCCGACCTTCTGCTGCTTTGTTCATAAATAAACATCGTTCTAACTCTCCATTCCTGTGTCCGTACGTGGTGTCTTGCTTAGGAGTCCTTTCGCTATGGATGTAACAGATTGATGGATGCAGTGAAAGAGGAAATGAAGCTGATTGGTGTGAGAGTAGAGGATGTAGAAGACAGGGTTAGATGGAGCCAGATGATTCGCTGGGGAGACCCTGAAGGGAAATGTCCAAAGGAAAAGAATAAAAAAGAAGAAATGCATCCTGCTTGTAACCTGCTGCATCTTTTTGACTCCTGACTCAGTTATTATTACCACTGATGGAAGCAGACTTCAGATGGTTTAGTTTATGGTGTTTATGCTGCTGCTGCAGCGCTTAGTAATTCAAATGTTGTTTGGTTGAAACAAACTAAACAAACATGCTCATCTCATGCTAAATTGTTGGGGTTTACAAACAAGTAATGTAGCGTTCTAACGCATCAGTGTGATGTTTAGAAGCAAGAGTTGTTATTTTTCTTTAAAAAACAACTCTTGCTTTTTTGTTGTTAGAGTTGTTTTGAAAACCAGAAATTTAGTGGCTGATTTCTCACCAATCTGCAGCAGCGTCTCTCCTGATCTGACAAGCCACGAGTGTGTGTCCTGTCAGAGGACTACTTCCTGTTTCTAGAGACTCTGTCCACTTGGAGTGATGTCACTGTTTGTCCACTTCAGAGTGACCCAACATCCCTTTAAGGCTGCTCCTAATCAGTAAATATGATTTATAAGTTCAATAACATTGTTGGGTGTTATTCTCAGTAATTATTATGGTAAAGGCAGATAAACAGTTTTAAAGCATATTTTTGTTGGTTTTGTTTTTCTGTATATGATAATATAAACATGTGGACTTTTCAGGTTTTTGTTCAGTTGTAGGACTGCCATTGAATTTGGGCATGAACCCTTATTTCACACTCCCTGTATGCACTGCTGCAATTTTTAAAATCATGACTGGTTTGTAGAAATCAGAGCGATAACTTGTAGTTTTATTTTCCCTTTTGTTTTGAACAGGCAGCAGTTCGACCATCCCTTCCTCTCTGGTGGTTATTGAGCATCATAGGAAATCTATGTGTGTGCGTCACCTCTACACCCTGTAACCTGGGGGACACACTGTTCTCCACTTACTGTCCAGACCCACCTGAAGTCAGCATGGATCTGAGGGACCTGGGAGACGTGAGCAGGAGCTGTGAAAGAAGAAACTGCAGCTTCACACCGAGCTTCTCAGAGAACTGCTCGGACCAACACTGCTTCTGGGAGGAACCTATGTTTGGACTGATTGAACTAGGTGGGTGAAACCAAAAGAAATGAGAATGATTTTAGAAGAATTTAAAACAGTAATATTGACCTCTGACGACTGAAGGAAATTGATGGTTTTAGCTGCTGCTGCCTGTCTGAAAACAAAACAAACATTAATCAACAGAAAAAAGTGTTTTTAAATTTAAGAGACAATTTGCTAATAATTTAAAATGTATTGATGAATAACATGTCATAATACTAAATGTGTGTTATACATTTAAAACTGCATGTGAGAGCATCAAAACAAGGAAAACAATAAACTCACATCAAGCATTTAGAACAAGTTTGCTTCTTATATCTAATTTAAAATGCACCAGACTTTACTGACATGTAACAACAAATAATCAACCATAAAAAATATGGGGATGCTTGAATAAAAAGTTAAACTATAACCCTATATTATTATAGAATAGGTCAACCTTTTTATCATACTACAGTAGAGTACAGTGAAATAGGTTGACCCTAATGTTAGTGTTAGTTCTACATTATTATTATTACCATTTACCTGTTATTTTAACTATTTTTCACCCAAATAAATAATAAATGCTGTTAATTTTTACATATTTTTATAGGGTTGATATAAAAGGAAATGACTGTTTTTAAATAGCATGAAACTAATAAACCTCATGTTTAGAAATAACACTTATTTCCATTCTGCTTAATGAAATATCCTATTAATGATTTAAACATTTTATTACTAATAGAATTGGTGACCATATGATTAAAAACTATGAGAAGCTACTGATTATCAGCAGAAGCAGTGAACTGCAGGTGTTTAAGGCTCCACTCTGTGGTGTGACTAGGGTTAGGGTTAGGGACTATGTGGGGTATGGGTAGGGTTATGTGACTGTGTGTTTAATCTAAGAGTTGAAGGAAAGTTTTCTCTCTGCTAAACAAGAGGAGGGAAAGTTGATGACGGAAACAAATCTAAGATATCTTCTGCTCACATTAGGATAAAGCTAAGTTGGCTCATCTTTTCACCTGCTGTGTTTCTTGAAAAGAGGGTTTATCAGATTTACTTGCCTGTTTTATTTGTAAATGAGGGATTTGTGTCCATTTACCAAATAGAACTGCTAAATTCAAGGATTCATGGTTTAACAGTCTGACACACATTTTATTATCCTGAGACACAAATTTGTGAAAGATCCCATATTCTTCACTTTCTCTCCACTCTGAATCATTTCTTTTACTTCTCAATAACAGGTCAAAGCTCTGCATTGGTCAAACTGACCCTGACTTTAAGGTCAGCTGTTGTTCTTCCACCCCTCATCCAACCTCCTGAAGATAAACTTTCCTTTCAAATGGGCGGGGAGCAGAGCTTCTCTAAGCCCCACCCATCTCTCTTCTCTCTGTTCACAAGACATTGGTGGGTCTTCAGGGTCTCAGATGAAGGGAGCAAAAAAAGACTTTAGTGCTCGTTGATCAACCATCTACAAAGCAACTGCCGTGCTTTACTCGTAGCTTCACCATGACTGTTTGTGAGGATGAGCGCTCCCGTGGTTTTTAAAGGGGGGGGGGGGGGCTCAGGTAGACAAAGGTGCTCTGATTGGCTCTGTCCTCTAGAGAGGAGTGGTCTATTCCCTTCTTGACGTCAGCAGGGGAAAGATTTAGAAACCACTCGTTTTAGCATTAGCTCAAAACACATTTCCCAAAAATGAGAATCAGGAAGTGAAAACGGTGAAAATATTTGAACACTTTTGGGTCTCAGACACAGTCTCTGTGACTAATAGGACTGTTAGAAGAGCTTTAGAGTGAATTTTGTATAATATGGAACCTTTAAAGACCTATTTACAATAGGAGCAGGAAAATGAAAGGCTCTTAATTTAAAGAACAAATTCATGACATTTGAACTCATTGAAGGTATCATCTCTGCTTATTAAAAACAAGAGGCTTGATGTTAGTAAGTGAGGTGTATTCTTGTTGGTCCCGCCGTGGACTGCTGGAAAAAACTCTGCTGAGACGGACTTGTTGTTCGAAAAGGTTCTTTATTGTAAAAAGCCCGTGTCAGACAAGTGATGCACCAACGAGGACTCTCAGTTGCCAGATCAGAAAAAGAGAGCTCCGAATCCAGCCTCTCCTCTCTTTTTATGCCTCTTTCCCTGCTCAAAGCATTCTGCCTTTCCATCTAAAGGTGTGTTTTGGCAGTTACCCCTTTTCTTGAGTTATAATGTTTCTACAAAGTTAGCATGCATTGATATATAAATACCTGGCTAGGCCTCGGACTGTTTGACAGTTAACATTCCTTAACTTATATAAACATAACTGTAAGGATCCACATCTTGCTCAAAGCGTGTTCCTTATTTAGGCCTGAAGATTGGGATTTTGCTCCACACCGGGTCTATGATGATGCTCTGATCTATAATAAGTAAAACTCCTCTTGGCCCAGACCGAAAAAGGCATTAAGAAGGTGTATCAGACACCTCATAAGTAAGTAAGTAAATTTTATTTTTAAAGCGCCTTTCGCAGATACAGATCACAAAGCGCTGTACAATACAGGTATAATCAAATATTACAAGGCACAGGTGAATAAAACATTAGCAGGCACAAAATGTAATCAGGATCATAAAATATGCTGGTGAAGGTTCTCAGTCATCCAGGTCATGATAATCCAGAAAAGGGTTTTAAATAAAGGCAACTGGACTTATTTGGTTCTTTGAAGACATTTGCTGCTCAGCCGAGTAGCTTTGTCAATTCTGTCTGTAGTAAAGAAGAGAGAATCTTATAAACTGTGCTTATCTTCCTCTGTCTGTGACACAACTCCTTCTCACAGAAGGAAACACCTCAACACCTCCTCAAAGGGGTAGACAGATGGTCTTAATAATGAGTTTAATAGTCTGAGTCTATGATGTTTAAGACTAGGGGTTTTATCTTAAGGTAATTTAGTTACGAAGGGCAATTTGGATGAGTTACATTGGGTTGTTAACTTATCAAGGAAGCCTCAAGTTACCAGAAGGTGGGAGTCTTATTGTGCGTCGTTCCGTGGATTAGACCCAGTGGAGGTAGGACCAGCGTTGAAGGTGGAGAACCCCTCTCGGTCGGTCGGGGATGCCTTCGGGGGTCGAAGCCACCTCGGGCGGAAGGATTCGTCCTAGATATGACGACAGCAGATCCATCTCTGGTTCGGCGAAGCTGGAGCAATCATCCTCATTCTGGCGAGGAGAGGAAGACTGGCGCGTTTTACTCTCGGGGGGAGAAGCGGATATCGGCCGTGAAGTGGGGCTTGGACCCACAAAAGGATGGAGGCCAACTCCTTTGAAATAGCTTCACTGGTAGCGATTGCAGTGGAGCTGTTTGTCTCAGCAATGGCTGTCTGAGAGCTGCCTTCTTCAGGAAGTTGAGATGAAGCTAAAGGCGATGTAGCGACTTCTATCCACTTGTAGCCGCTGGCTGGCTGAGGCGATTTTGTTCTGTGACGCGTCTCCAATAATCCATACTGATGGCTTGTAGACTTGTGTTATTTCTTTTAAAATAATGACAGTCAAAAATGACGTTCAACAGAAAAGTTACAAAAAACCACTTCATACCGACCTTTGTCGAGCGTGCAGGTACTCCTAAATGTGTGCAACCACGGCCCCTTAATGCAATCACCTCAGGTGAAAACGCATAACAAAAAACACCTGTGCCACCATAACAAACAACGTATGGGCAGGAACTTTGACTCCTACAGGCAACGTTATCTTGGGGGCAGTGTTAATTTTGGCGTGAAATTTTAATTTAGTTTTAGTCTTAGTCTTTTGACTAAAATTCTTTTTCATTTTAGTCTAGTTTTACTCGTCCAATTCGTTTTAGTTTTAGTCTAATTTTAGTCGACTAAATATAAAATAGGCATCCATCCATCCATCCATCTTCTGTAGCCGCTTATTCCTCCACAGAGGGTCGCGGGGCAGCTGGTGCCTATCTCCAGCGGTCAAGGGGCGAGAGGCGGGGGACACCCTGGACAGGTCGCCAGTCCATCGCAGGGCCACACAGAGACGAACGAGACAAACAACCACACACCCACTCACACCTAAGGACAATTTACCAGCCCAATCAGCCTGACAGTCATGTCTTTGGTCTGTGGGAGGAAACTGGAGTACCCGGAGAAAACCCACACATGCATGGGGAGAACATGCAAACTCCACGCAGAGAGGCCGCAGAGCCGGGACGCGAACCCACGACCTCCTTGCTGCGAGGCAACAGTGCTAACCAGCTGCGCCACCATGCAGCTAAAATAGGCATATTTGACTAATATTAATATTTTTTCCTCTGTTGCAATTATTTTACATTTCTTTAAAGGAATTGGGGTAACACTTTACTTTTATTAACATTAGTGCATTATTAAGTATTAATAAACAAATGGGCTCTTTATCAACGTTCCCAATATTGTTAATGACCCCAATTATAAGACACACCCCTTTCCAAGACAAATCTTTAGAAATAAAAGTAAATTCACTTTTAAAATAAACAATTTTTGTTGAAAATTTGAGGAAGTAGTTTAAATATTATCTTATTTAGAGACCTTTAATATTTTCTTATTAATTCAATCACAAAGATCTGTAATTCATATTCTAGTGTGTGTTGAGTTCTTCAGGAAAGACACTAGTGATCCTGAGCAAAAACTGAGCAAAATAAATACCATAATAATGCAAACTGTCAGAACTTTGCTCATGACATGTCAGATCAAAAGTCTGCAGACTTTTACTCACAGAGTCTGATCAGCTGTTCACACAGTCTCACGCTGCGGTCCTTCTCCTCCCACATGCAGAACGTGATCACCACAACCAGGGTCCGAAATTAAATTTTTGAGTCACCGGCCAAGTTGGCCGGTAGATGATAAAATCTACCGGCCAAACATATTTTTTACCGGCCAAAATTCTAAATGATTTAGATCTACCCAAAACACGTTATTCTATAATATTATATTATGTTAGATCCAAACAGAAAGGAATGACAACTTAATTAAATAGTCATTAATAAAAACTACTTTTTACTCATCTCTGATTTTTTATTTTATTTTTTTAGAAATGTTTTTAATGAACTCTCTTAATGAAATCTAGTCAGACTCCTTGTTTTCTCTCCATAAAATCTGCCCTCCTGCTTCTGACAGTCTTACAGCCTCATTTGGAGTCCCTTCATCGTCTTATTTCCTAGGACCAGTGAGTTGTTACGGGTCTTTTAGCGTACTGGAGGAAAACGGAGCTTCTCATCTGCGCAGATTCCGGTGTTGTGCTAAAATCTGCTCCCCTGAAATACTATGTTCACCTGTGTAGGAAGCGGATAAAACGCTCAGCGATTCTGTCAGTGTTTAAAACAAAACAAAAAAAGAAAAAAATTTCAATTTTAAATATGTATTAATTTATTTACTAGGAACTAAATAAAGTATCAACTCTGACACGACTACATGTTGTAGAAATCTTTTAGAAGTGCTGTGAAGCTCGCGGTTCGACATGGGGGAACAGAAAAATTCAGGGGAACAGACTTCTGCACAACACCTGTTGCCCTGTAGCCAGCGTGAACATTATCTCCACCGCCACCTCCAGTTCGCCACTTTTCATTAAATCTTCTGGTTGCCACTGGTCCTGGTGGTTTCTCTTATAGTTCCATTACTTTTCTTTTTGAAGACTGGCTGACTCCAGCTCTAAACCGCCACATATCGTTGCTAGCTTTAGCACGAAGCTAACTGCTGCCGCCTTGATGAACAGTGAATAGATAGGTGGAAACGCCGGGTGCGACTGTCACGTTTCACGTACGTCGTGTGCAGGCATGAGAGGAGCGTCACAGAAATCCATCGAAGAGGACTGATAAAACAGAACTAGTTTGGTGCAAAAATGTACTCGCCATGTGGCGGATGAAATTTTACTCGCCAAGTGGAGCAATTTGGTCGCATTTGGCGAGTGGCGACTGTTAATTTCGGACCCTGACCACAACGCTCCGTCTTTGGTCATTTCACTCCATATTTCCTGTCTCCCTGACAGCTGTTTGATGCCTCTGCTGCATTGACCACCATTATCTTAAAATTAGCGTCGTAACTCTGCCTCCGTTCTGTTCATTTGACCTACTTTTAATAAAGTTTGTTCCCGTCAGCGACTGCTTTGCTGTTTACAAACTCCGGCGCGTCTCGACAAGGCGGACTCTGATTGGTTCCTTTCTCATCTACTTCCGCCTGGTCCGATTGCTGATTGGTTCTTTGGTATGTTCGTCAAAATTTTCCCGTTTTCTGATTGGATTTCGTCACTGTCAATTCTCGTCTCGTCTTTCGTTCCTGACGAAAAGGTCCGCTGATTTAGTCTTCGTCTTTTTCCGTTTTATATTTTTGAATTTCGTTTAGTTTTCGTTCGGTAAAATATATTCGTGACGAAATAAATAACGAAAATATTTCGTCTACGAAATTAACACTGCTTGGGGGGAGCCAATCAAGATGAGTCTTCTAAAGCATGGCCAATGGGCTCAGGGGTTTTTACCAAGTCACGGACTCAGACTATTAAAGTCACAGTACCATAATCAATGATGCATGTCATGATTTACTTCAAGTAGTAAACATTAATTTTACTTTAGCAAGTAGAAATATGTAAACCGTATGATTTGATGTTTATATAAAAATAATACTGAAGCAGGATCATCACATTTATAACACTGTCGGTGAATGTGCAAATAATCACAATAAGAACATTCATGTAACAGTAGATTAAACCAGTGTCATAAGAAAGAGACACCAGAGAGTCTTTAAGGTTATTATTACTAAAAGAGTCCCGTGGAATCTTCTGGAAACTGGACCTGGACACCTGGAGGAATGTTGAGTCAGGTTATCAGGGGTTAAGGCATGATGAAGAGTCATTATAATCCAAGGTATTGGCAAAAAGAGAGTTGTTGTTAGTGTGATGGTCAAGGGGTCAAAGTGTCAGAGGAATAGCGTAATTGATCACGCTACAATCTCTAGAAAACATACTAGTGAGAAGCACATTGAGATATTTATGAAGTGTGCAGTTAATTTCCTCAGATTCTAATTATTCCAAAGTTTCAACTAAAGACAGTTTCAACCTGAATGAAGTTACATCTAAAAACCCACTTTCCTGTCCTGTTTGTTTCAGTCAGTGTGACGGTGATTTACATTCCACTGATGATATTTGGTCTGCTGGGAAACATTTTGACCATTCTGGTAGTTTGGCTCCGCCCACACATGAGAAGTTCCACATACCTCTACCTGAGCAGCATGGCTGTCAGTGATCTGCTGATCCTCCTGCTCCTGCCTCTGGATCTCTATAAGGTATGTGCACAGTCTTATGCATGTTGATGCTCAACGAGACCACAATTCAGACGTGTGAGGAAAGAAACAGGCCTAATGCACGGCTTCCTGTTGGATGTTGCCTTGCCTTCAGGGAAAATCCAACTGAATTACATTTTCTTACATTCATAGGTTGTGTCATGCTCAGATTGATCCTAGATCGTTCTTCAGTCATTTACTTTTCACAATGGCAATGTCTTAGTCTGGCAAACCAGATATATGTCTGCAGAGCAAAACTGACGGTCTAATTTACCAGACTAGCAATGTCTCAGTGGGGGTCAAAAGCAAGCAGCTGCAGCACACTGTTTTCTGGGTAAACGCTAAACTTTTTAAATAAAAAGGTGTTTCCACACTTACAGTTTGTTTCTTCTGATACTAATTAGTTAATAAGCTGAATACCTTGTCAATATGCTACAGAAAACAGGCAACATAAAGGACAGCAGCAGATTAGATCTCTGTGTTAGCAGTTTTCTTCTTCTAAATGCCAACAGCACTCAGACCCTGATCATTGAACCTCCAGAACGGCATTCTAAAATCAAACAGGAAGTTGCTTCCTTTTGTTCAACAGTCAAGACTAAGTAGTGACCTTTGACCCTACTTTAAACTTTGATTCACATTAAATCATTTCTCCTTCCTGTTTTTGTCTCTTAAGAAGCATCTCAAAATGGTTTCAACAGCAGATCAGAGAAAATGATCCCTGTCTTTGAGTCATCAGGTTCAGACGGTAACGCTCGTTTTACTGGTCTGAACTAATCTTCTCTCTCAGGCCTTCCAGCCAATCAGAACGCAGCTAGACTCTGAACTAAAGCCAGCAGGTGAACTCACATCACCTGGTTTTACTGTCTTTACTCTGGATCCCTGTGGAGGTTAGAATCTGTTTCAGAGGTCTGGATGACTCCTGACTACCTATCTCAGCTTCTGTCCTCACATCTGTCCTGGCACCCATCTGAAAACCTGTTCTTCACAATAGACTATAATCTAAAGGGGACAGGACCTTTCAGCCCTCCGCTCCTAGATGGTGGAATGGTTTGACTCTGAATCTTTGTTGATACTTTTGATTTTGTTTATACTTTTATTTTTACAGGTTTACAGATACATTTAATCTTTTTTATACTGTTTTGACCTGATTTGACCTGTGTTGTTCAGCACATTGTGAGGTTTTATGTATCTGTGATGGCTCTAAGTGTATACATATACTTATATCTGCTGGTGAAGGTTCTCAGTCATCCAGGTCATGATAATCCTTTTTTGGATTATACTTATATATGTGTATATATATATATATATATATATATATATATATATATATATATATATATATATATATATATATATATATACACACACACACACACACACACACACACTATAAGTATAACTATACTTACTTACCTACTATTAGTACTTGGATGAAAAGCCTCATATATCTAATCTTTTACTTGTCTGCAGCCCTCTGGTAGAGGACTGCTGTTGTATTATTACATAATCACATAATAAAACAAAACTAATGATTATATATTTGTCATGTTAATCTTAGTCAATAAATGGGTCATTGTTTATTAAATAATTTTAATGATTATTTGACATTTCAGTCATAAACGGTTAATGAATTTGGACTATTTGAAATGAGTGGAACCAACAATGTTTTCTAATGATGGTCAGCTAATCTCACGGTTTCTCCTGTCCCCTTTAGCTCTGGAGACCCAGACCTTGGCCCTTAGGAGACCTTGCCTGTAAGCTGACTATGTTCCTCTCGGAGTGCTGCACCTTCTGCACCATCCTCCACATCACCTTCCTCTCCCTGGAGAGGTACTTGGCAGTGTGCTGGCCAATCACAGCTAAGACAGTGGTGACACGGCGCAGGACCAGGCTCATAATCAGCTGCCTGTGGCTGGGTGCAGCTGTCAGCGCTGCACCGGTGTTGGTCATGGTCGGAGTGGAGGATGTCGGGGGGGAGGAGCTTGGTCTCAGTCAGTGGAGAGAGGAGGGAGGCTGGGTAGGCAGTGAGAGAGAACAGGGAGGGTTAATGACAGCTGGAGAGGAAACAGAAGGTGCACACATGGCCTTACTGGATGCAGGATTAGATAGAATGCTGTCACAAGAGAAAGAGACAAAACGATGGGATGGAGAAGTTAGAGAAGTCAAAATCAAATCAGGAGGTGAAACGAAAGATGAAAAAGGAGCAGGTGAAGAAGAGTGGAAGATTGAATTTGTAGGAGAACAACAAAATAAAAAGAAAGAGGATGAAGGAGGAGGAGGAGGAGGAGGAGGAGAGGGCGATGATGGAGGCCATGAAGGAGAGATCGACAGAAGAGAGTGCCGCTGCACGCAGTATGCCATCTCCTCTGGCCTGTTGGCAGCCATGATGATTCTCTCCAACTTGTACTTCCTGGTTCCACTTTGCATCCTTGGCCTGGTGTACAGCCTGATTGGACGGACTCTGTGGCTCCGCCCCAAAAGCAGCAGAAGGGACCAGAGTCACCGAAGCACAGTCAAGATGCTGGGTGAGAAAAATCCTTTTGTTATAAATGTACAAAAAATTTGAAACGCAAAACTAGAATGAAATGTCACCACTCTGTTGTAAAATACTTTCAGATATTAACAGATATCAAAACTGTGTACATATTTATTAATGTTTTGGAACAACTAAAAACATAACTTTATTTATGATTATCCACTCTGATTGGCTTATAAAGCCTTTTGAAAGTTTGACTTCTTTAAAAGTTTTCCTAAAAGTTTACATTGCAATTATTATAAGTATTTTTAATAACAGCTTCCAATATTGAAAGCATGAATTTATGAATCATTTTACTAAAAAACGAAATAAATGATAAATACGCCATAATGTTCTTCTTCACAACACCATGACGAGTGTGTGTTTTAAAGGAGGAATGTAAACAGGTTTTGATAAAGGCTTGGTAGTATGTATGTGGTGTTTGAAGTCATTTTCAGCTAGAAAAACTCAGTAATACTTTAACATTGTGACTTTGTTTTGGGCCCCTATAGATCTAAAAATAGAGGAAAGGGACAAAGAATTTATTTTCTAGTTCAGAGAAGGACAATTTAATCTCCTCTAATTGATCTCTTCCTAACTAACTTCAAAGTCATTCTCATCATGATGACGTTGTTTCACATAACTCCTTAGACTCTTTTAATCTTATCTACCAAGGTGCGTTGGTGTCACGCAAAAAAAAAAAAAAAAAAAATGTTGAGAGTATATTTTAAATGTTGAGGAAAAAAAGTGAATCAGGTAAACAGGTGGTGTGGAAACAATAACATCTCCCTAAAGGTGGAGAAAACCAAAGAGGGATTCCTGGACATCAGAAGAAACTGTGACGGTTGACCATCAATGGTAATGCCTTTGAAAGAGTAAATGGCCAAAGTCTCTGGGGCTGCACATGGCAGATGACTTCACCATTACCAAAATCACCCAGCAACGTCTTCACTTTCTGCAGAGACTGAAAAAGCTGCGTGTCTGTGTCAAGCAGCAGCATCTCTTCCTGGAGCTAGTGTTCTGCACCGTGGGTTCACGGTCTGGACAGAACCAGCTCTGGGTCTGGATCCGGACCACAGTCCGCCTGTATGTGGCCTCTGCTCTAAGCCATCACGCATCAACCTATCTAGTTCCTCCTATTTCCCTTTTTATATTTATGTCACATGAAGCACAAAGTGTAAATGACATGTTAGTCGAGTAACATGATATGTGGAGGTGTATCATGGAAGTGTCAGTTAACACTAATTGGTCTGAATGATGTTTTAATGCATCAGAGTTACATATTTGAACAAGAGATGTTAAACACTTTACGGTTGGCTGCTAGTTTGTCACCGACCTGCAGCAGTGTCTCTCCTGACCTGACAGTCATGAATGCACACCACATAGTTAACTCATAGACACCTGTTTACTTATAAGTTCTCCCTGTCCTCCAGGAGTCATCGTCTTGGCGTTTGTCCTCTGCTGGCTGCCCTTCCATGTTGGTCGGACCATTCTGTCTCTTTCTCTGGAATCCGGAGCCGACAGACAGGAAACAAACATGGACACAAGCTCCCACTCCGATACGCTGGCTGATGTGAGAAAAAACATCAAGATGAAAACTGATCCTGAACCCTCCAGCCACTCTGACACACACGTCTTCAAGTCCCTGTCTCAGCTTGAGGAGACGTCTGTGGACGCTCCCTCAGAGACAGGTGGAAGATCCTGTGACCTGTGTACAAGAATCAAAGTCAGTGACAACTATCTGAACACCAGTATACTAAAGTCTCACATCTCTATACAAACACAACTGGACCATGGAGACACACATCTGCATCCTATAGAAACAAACGCACAAACAGAACAACACAATGGTTCAGAAAACACACAAAATGACCAATTTTTAGAAAATATGAACACAAAACTAATTTATAACAACACAAACACTGCATCAGCCACTGACCAGCACATACATAAAACACACAACGACACAGACCCACAACCGGACGCACACGCATACTTTTTATACTACCTGTCTCAGTATTTTAACTTGGTGTCTTCTGTCCTCTTCTACCTCAGTGCAGCTGTCAATCCGTTACTCTACAACCTGATGTCTGCCAGGTACAGACTGGCTGTGCACAGCCTCGTGCACAAACACTCTCAGACTCACACTCAGCGCCTGCGCACGCTCACCACACGACACTCTACCACCACTCTGTAACAGGAAACACACTCAGCCGTAATAGGAACGTCTATCATAAAGTACTCCACAATGTCGTGACACACGTGTGTGGCGTAGACTGGCGCTTCTGGGACGTGCTGTGGTGGTCCCAGTGAGAGTGCTCTAACTGACAATGGTTTTTATTTTAAATCACAGCACTGGTGTGACGTGGCACGACGCTGACATCTCCGGTGTGTTTCAGCCTTTAGAAAGGTTAAAAAAACCTTGTTTTTAGACATTTTAACTTATTTTTGTCTGAAATGAAAATATATTCTTACAGGACTACTTGAAATAAGCCACATTTTCTTAAATATGGTCAAAATTTCTAGATTTGAGGGGAAAAAAATCTGCCAATGGGGTAAGCAAAATTTGTTTGCTAGATTCCTTAAAAAGTAGCAAATTATTCTAAATGCATGCATGCCTTTTTTAACTTTCTTAGAAATAAGTTATTGCAGTGTGTTTGTTCAATGTTATCTTTGCTGTTATTTAATTTAAAAAAATATTTATAATTGTTCAGATTTTTATTCTGTTCAGAGATGGGGGTGGTGGGCGGGGTTTGGACAGTCCACTGGCTTATGCAGGTCATTTTGTGTACCGGGCAGTGCTGTCATGGTGGGGTGTAAGAAAAAAAATCGATTTTGTGATATATCGCGATATTTCATGTCCCAATATTATATCAATATTTTTAAAGCTCAAAATCGATTTTTTAATTAATAATTTACACCGGGGCGGAACTAATATTTTGTCAGAGTTTCCAGTTGGACATTGTTTTGTGACGGACATGTCTCCCATTTATTGCTGCAGGAAAGACATCAAAGACATAAGAGATGATAAATGTCTAAAAATTAGTGCTGGGCATTTAACGCCGTTAACGGCTGCGTTATCGCGAGACTTTTTTCGATAAGAAAAATAACGCCGTTAACACGAAAACTCCCAAGGCAGTCATTTTGACTGCTTTCAAATTTTGCAACGTCATAACTTGGCTTTAAAAAAAACTTATGTAGCAGTAGGACCCTGACTTTTCCTAAATGTGTGTATATTTTATTCTAACATTGTTTCATCATTAAAATTTCCAAACACATAAAAGATCTGAGTATTACTACCTCGAACTACCATAGCAGTCAAATTGACTGCATACGTTTTATAGGGGGTGCCTTATTTCACTATTTGCTACATTTTCCCGCTCTTTCTCCTGCTCTACTGTTTGTTTGTTTTTTATGCTCTGTGAAGCTAAAACCCAGTTATTTGTCACTTGTGTCAACATCACAAGTGGCCACAAGTCTAAACTGGAGACTGTTACATACACCAAGCCAAGGTTGGAGTAGATGTGCTTGATCAAATACTCAGTGAAAGCACCTACTTGAAGATGGCCGCTGGCGGTGTTTTATAATATTGTTGACCTGCCTGCCATAAATGCTTCAATCCTATTCAAGAAATGCACCAATGAGACAATGTTACGGAGGAACTTCATAATGCGCCTCGCAAATGAACTTTGCTCCGGACACATGACAGCAACGGCCAGACAAATGATGGTGCGAGAGCCCCGGTTGGAGCAGTTAGAGAGGAGAAGGCAGTGCCAAGTGTGAATAAAATGTAAGAAAAACAAAGCAAAGGTTACTTGTGTCAAACGGTAAATGGCCTGTATTTATAGAGCGCTTTCTAGAGTGCTGAACACTCCCCAAAGCGCTGTACAACACAAACAGTCATTCACACACTGGTGGTGATAAACTATGTCGTAGTCACAGCTGCCCTCGGGTGCACTGACGGAGGCGGGGGTGCCATGCACCAGCACCCTCCAAGTCCCTCTGACCACCACCAGTAGGCAAGTTGGGTGAAGTGTCTTGCCCAATCTAGATCTAACAATCTAGATTAATTTCAAGATTAATCTAGATAAAAAAAATAATCTATGCCCACTACTAGTAAAAATACACCCATAATAATCTGTGGGTTAGTACGTTTAAATATGTCAGCCACATTTATTGTCTTTCTCTGAGTATAGTTTATAGTTTTACCGATCTGTGGTGGCTGCTGGCACTAATGCTAACCCTATAGGTGCTGTGAAATTGATGCACATTTAAAATCCCGTTTTAACTCCAGTTCGGTGGATTGTCGTTTATTTGACTAGCAGTGAATTTCTGTTATACATTATCATTCCTGCCAACCTGTACGCAATTTGATAACAAGTCCGTTCGGTCCGGACTGAAATCCATGCGTCGGAACTCGTGTCGGTCCGGACTCCGGAGGAAGAGGCAGAGCGCTCGGCGCGCTCACGGTAACATCAAAGCTACGCGCAGGAAACTAAAGTGAACTTAGAAGAAGTTTCATGATAAATAGTCACAGAGTAGCTGACGGGATTCGCCAAATCATAAATTGGAGAGTAAACTCGTCCAGAGAGCAGAGGACGACGCGCTGTAACAGGAAACTGCAGGAGGAGGAGAGGAGATCGAAGCAGTTAAGAGTCAAACTATAATGAATAGGGAGCTGGTGCAAAGAGATATACGTGTATAGATTTAAATATACTGTATATGATGGAACAATATACCGATGGATAGATGGATGGATCAATATAAAGATAGATGGATGGATTAATAAACAGATGAGAGGATGGATTTCTATCCAGATGGATGTATCCATCACATCACCTCCCACTGGATGTGGAATAAGCTCACTGAGTGTCACGAGCTACATTTAGATGGTCAAATCCATATTTACAGTTATTTTGGTGAGAGTAACTTAAAAGTAATGCAATAGTAGTGGAATGCCTTTCATTTAAAATTAAATAATATTGTAATGTAACAAATTACTGTAAAATGGCAGAAACAAATAATAAATACTGCATTATAGTTTTGCAACAACTTGCCCAACACTGGTGTTAGCCGATCTTTATACATTACCTGCAGCTCCCACCATAATTTAGCCCCAGTGATATGTGCTGTAAGCCAATTTAATTATGACATTCTTGAAAACAAAAACACCAATTGCAATATACTAAATAAAAATAAGAGGCAAACTTTTCTGTTCAGCTGCAATAGTTTTTCATTAGTTTAAATAATAAGTACCGCAATATATCGTATTGCTTGTAGTATTGTGATATATTGTGATATATCGCATCGTCACCAAAGTATCGCGATACATATCGTATCATCAGATTCTTGCCAATACACACCCCTAGTGGGGTGGTGGTGTGACAACTCAGATGCAGGATGAGGAGCAGGAGACAGTGGATGAACTCAAAAGAGGATTTATTATAAGAGGAGGCAAGGCAGACTGAACTGGGGAAACTAAGCAGACAAACAACAAGGAGTGACACTGAGCAGGGACTTGACTACACAGACAAGGTGATTATCAACACAAGAGGCAGGTGGTGCAATCAGTAATATGAGGAACACCTGTGAGACTAATGAGGAGACACATCACACACAGAAACACAGGAGGAGTGACTCAGGAGGCACAGAGGACAAATCCAAAACACAGATCACGATGAAATATGACACAACTAGACAAGACAAGGATCATGAAACTAGAAACTAAAACCTAAACATCCATTTACGGCAAAATGTGACATGGGGACAGAAGGCAAACCTAACACACTGGGCTGAAACATGAACAAAGCAGACACAAACCAAGGAATAAACCAAAACACAGGGGGGCTGGGGTCGTGACAAATTCCCCAATGCACGTTGGGACTGGCCCGGGCACTGGTGGGTCACGTCACGGTTTTAAACCTGTGATCACATGCACAGGGCACTGCTAAAGAGCGCTCGAAGGGCTGTAAATGCTCAGAGACACAACTGAATGATTGAAGATTCAGGAGGACAGTAGAAAAATGAGTTTGGAGGAGTGAAAATGGTTTTATAGGATAATTTAATAAAAAATAAATGAGGACAGAGGGGCCAGAAGACAAACGCTACACTGGGTTCAAGAATCCTTCAGTCTGGTGTGTAAAAGTATTCAGGGACACAGACTTATTTGTGTATTTATACAAAAATAAAGTCTTAATTATAACTTTGTTAGTCAGCTGTCAGACTCACTATAGGAGTTCAGGGTTGACTCAGTGACTCAATGCAAAGAGCCTAAAGCATCAGCCCTCCATCACCGTGCTGACAGCTGGTTTCATCTTGTTTAGTTTGGTATCATGGAGCTCTGCATGATGGGTAAACATCTCTCCTTTAGTCTCATCGGTCCAAAAGACACAGTTCCAGAGGTCTTAAGCCGTTCAGATAAAACTTTACCACTCCATGTGGAGGTAGGCGCCATGTTGTTTTAGAGAGAAGAGGTTTCCCTCCAAACAACTCAAACTTGTTCAGTCTCATTCTAATTGTTCTGCCATGAACTTTAACCTTTGACCTGCTGAGGTCTTCAGATCTGAGATAGCGCTTTTTGTGTTAATTTTTTTAAATGTCCTGAATGTATTTGTTTTCGGAGATGTCTGCTCCACAATGATGATGAAGGTTTTCAGTCATCCAGGTCTTCTTCATCCTGGAAGATTCAAACAACATCAGTTGCTTTCTGAAGGGCTGGATCACAGAGAAACTGTCTGGAGGTCAGATTCAGAGCTGCATTTTAAGTTTGAGGAGTTTTGGTTTCTTTGACAAAGATCACATAGATAGGAGAGAAAGAGAAGACTTATTCAGATGTTTTCTGTTGTTTATATCAGTATGGAAGGATTCAGAAAAGACAGAAAACAGCAAATGACTGACTGAAACCTCTTCACTGTGTGGTTTGTGTACGTGTATATATATGGAACATGTGTAGCTAACTGTACTGATACATTTAAACACTTCCTTCTGTCTTTATGCAGACGGTATATAAAGTTGGATCCTGTGTAAACCCAGACCCTCTCAGATGGTCTTAGCGGTTGATTCATCATCCAGGCTGATGGCTTTGATGTAACATATAGATCACATTACATGTGCTGCCCTATCACAGAGGCTATAAACGCCTTGATTTGATTTACAGTGGTCTTATCTCCTGTGTGAAGGCGGTTATGTTTTCTCAGCAGGAACCGGTCCTGAGTGGATTTCCTGAACTTTAATGGACAGATTGGCCTCCGGCTGAGGGACAATTGATTTGATTGGATCTGTAATCAGACAATTTCTCCTGGGAGATCAGGACTTTTTTTCTAAGAACTGTGTTCTTAAAGATGACCTTCATAAGTTCATGTGAAACTGATTTGAATCTGTATTATATGATGATGAATGTGTCAAATTTTCCTTATACCATGGTTTAAATGACCAAACAGCCCTATTTTGATTAATGTATGACTGCAGACTGGTTATAACTAAGAGGATGAAGCATTTTACTTTGCTTGATTTGACATGTTGAAACAACTGTTATTAAATATAGAATGGTTTCTTTTTCCTATTATTCTTGTTTACTATGAGTAACAGTTTATTATAGGTGATAAGTGATTTATGTCTGTTAAATATTATACTTCAACAAAATGAAATCACGGTAAAAAAAGGGCTTTAATTCAACTGTATTCATGTGGTTAAATGCTGTTAATGTAATTAGATTTTCTTGATGCTCACTGTTAAACCTTTAAATCTGTAAATGCTTCAGACCTGGTGGAAAATCTTCTAGCAGGAAATCCTTTCCAGCAGCATCCTGACAGTAAATCTGACGAGTCAGGAACTAGAATGTTGGTGTTCTATGTGAAAGTCTTCAGACCCCTTTAATGTCTCCACTGTTTGTTACCTTCTAACCTCAAACATAAAAGTATTTTAGTGGGATTTAATGTGAGAGACCAACACAAGGTAGTGTAATTGTATCATTGTAAAGTGGAAGAAAAGTTATATTTGGTGTTGAAGATATTTTACAAATAAAACTCTGAAAGGTGTGGCGTTTGTATGTTTAAGTTCATGTTCCTTTATTTGTTTGGGTGAGAAGGGCAGCGCTGCAGGTCCGTACTTGATAGCACACCAAAGAGTCATCTCAAAAAATGGAGGTGCAGGTGAACTCTGGTGCACATGCTGGTCACCTGTGTGCCAGTTAAGGTCACTGTGGATGTTTCTGTCTAAATATCTGAAATACACGACCTGCATGATGGTGGTACAGCCACAGGACTCTGCCTCCAGTGGGTCTGTGCTCCAGCAGCATCTCAACAGTTTTACCTGTTGTCAACAGACTGAGGACATTATCATCATCATCAGAAAACTTGATTATATATTGATTAAACTGAAAGCTGTCAGTCATATAGTGTGAAGAGAAAAGGTGGGTCACTGGGGGTCCCATTGCTACTTAGCAGTTACACTATCCGGTATGTATTCAGATTACTGAGTCAGTACTTTGTTGAACCACCTTTTGCTCCAATTGCTGCAGTAAGTCTTTATGGATTGTCTCTACCATATATATCATATATCACTAGATATCTCACCCGCGCTGTTCGTCAATGGACCCTGACGTCCCTACGCTGGCGGCCATCTTAGTTCGTACAGCTGCCTCCTTTCTTACATTGGTGTCAATGAAGCATCCATCCATCCATCCATTTTCTGTAGCCGCTTATTCCTCCACAGAGGGTCGCGGGGGAGCTGGTGCCTATCTCCAGCGGTCAAGGGGCGAGAGGCGGGGGACACCCTGGACGGGTCGCCAGTCCATCGCAGGGCCACACAGAGACGAACGAGACAAACAACCACACACCCACTCACACCTAAGGACAATGTACCAGCCCAATTAGCCTGACAGTCATGTCTTTGGACTGTGGGAGGAAACCGGAGTACCCGGAGGAAACCCACGCATGCACGGGGAGAACATGCAAACTCCACGCAGAGAGGCCGCAGAGCCGGGACGCGAACCCACGACCTCCTTGCTGCGAGGCAACAGTGCTAACCAACTGCGCCACCATGCAGCCCTCAATGAAGCATGTACTATTAAATACCTCTAACTTGCTAAATTTTTAACCGATTTTCAAACGGTTTGCATTTTTATAAACATCAGAGACGTGGCTGTGAATATATATCAAAATATATTGATAATGTTTGGGAAACTCATAAATTGTAAAAGTATAAAATCTCAAGTCTATACATAATAAGGTTTGTAAGAAAGTAACCCGTTTGTAAATCCGTTCATTTTTCATCGAGTTATGAGTATTTTTAGTTAAGCTGATCGCTCACCTTCCATCTGCTGCCATAGAGAGCAGAACGTCAGCTGTACAAAGCAAGATGGCCGCCGTGTAGGGACGCCGTAGAGTCCCACATAGGGTATCTAGTGATATATACGATATCTATGGTCTCTACCAGCTCTGCACATCTAGAGACTGAAATCTTTGTCCTTACTCCTCTGCTGTAGTTTAGTGAGATGAATGCAGAGCGTCTGAGCAGTTTAACTCCTGCCACAGATTCTCACTAGGATTTAGGTCTGGACTTTGATTCATTCTAACACATGAATCTGCTTTGATCACCAGGCATCACCAAATGGTGGACCATGGTCCAGATCTGGACACAATGCCGGTTCTGTCTGAACTGCACAGGAAATTGTTGCGCTGTGCAAGCTCTCCAGACCTGACCCTGTTCCTGCTCCTTTTCTAAATCAAGATTATGATTGAGATGGTGCAGTGCCAGTCCAGGATGAGTGCGTGTGCCATCACACCCCATGGAGCACTTGTGGGTCACACCTCCTCCTCCTGGACCAGGGACCTGGTCATGGAAATCATTCCATTGAGCTCTGGCTGGATGTTTAGGGTCGTTGTCTTGCTGGAATGTCATCCTCCACTCCAGTCACAAGCAGTGGCGGCCCGTCAATAGGGGGCACTAGGGCACCGCCCCACCAGTCTCACAGGAGGAGGAAGCAGAAGACGAAGATTAGAATCACAAAATAGTTTTTTAAAAACATGAAAATTAAACAATCTACCCACTATACATACCAGTGGCGTCTCGTCATGTAGGGCCGGTAGGTCCCGGCCCCACCAGATAGCGCTGTGGGGATCAGTGGGAAAGAATAGTTCGTTTTTAGACTAATACTGCATAAAAACCCATTCTGTTACTAAGATATTTATAAATATCTGTGTAATTATATCTAAGTCTTTGCTTTGATACTGACAAGCTAAGGAGGTTAAATCCTCTTGAAATCCTGGCAACAGGCCAGCCCCTCGCAGCCTGTCTAAAAGACGAGCAACTGAAAATCACTGTGCGCATGCGCAACACGCTCTCAATAGACAAACATGGGGCACGAAGCGCTGGGCCCCAAACCCAGACCATCCAATTAAAACACTGGAATATCACACGTGACGTTACCTTCATGTTCGGTGGGAAAGCAAAGCTTCTCAATCTAGTGTTGTTTAGCTCATGAGCTACCAGGACAAAAAGACAATTCGAAGTAGATTTTTAAAATGATTTGCATCTTTTCTTTTGAAGAAATGAACAACGCTGGTGAGTGAACCTTTATTTGCAATTTCATGTATAAAATAGTTGTTTTCTTAAATTAGATTTAGATTAAATTGCATTTTTAATGTGAAAGTTTGTGCTACAGTTATATATTTGAGTTGTGCCCCACCTAACATATGATGCCAGAGACGCCACTGATACATACTATAAGTGCTGTGTATAATCTGCATTTAGGTGTAGTTTTAAACTGTTCTTTAACTGTTTTTTTACTGAACCGAAAGGTCGTGTGATGTACTTCCTGTTTTCTTTGGGGTCTTCTGCGCATGTCTCGGGCGCATAAATCTTTACCAATAGACCTATGCTTTGTTTTCTACAATTGGAGCATGCACACTGGAACCCCCCCTTCAATGCAAAGTAATGGAGAGACCTGGGGTGCTGAATTTAGCGTCCGAAGCGACCAGAGTCTCAGCTCAGATCAGGAAGTTGACCCAGAAGTTCTTCCTCATTGTGTTACTATGGAGGCAACAAAATGGATATTTATTCAAAGAATCCTTCTTGGCAGCTTGTGACAAAAAGCCGTTTTATTCCATGGGTTCTGATTTAATCAACTCCATGGTGAGTGACTTCGCTTGTGTTTTCTTTTTTTTATTAACAATGTGTCTGTCATGGATTTCTACTATTGAAAACACCTATCAGCAAATGGCAGAGACCTGCTGTTTTAAGTCCTGAAGTTGTTATGTATGTTATAAAGTTTAGATGTTATACAGTGTAGCGTTTGGAATAACTATTAGTTATTTTAACTACACCCTCTTCAGATAAACATTAGAACTTATTTTTGGATTATAATGAAAAGTGATAAACTGTCATTTAACCCTGATAATAGCTAATATTTATTGAAGGTATCTTTAGGTTCTTTGAAAGAGTACAGTTAATTGAAATACCTTATTAATAATGTGGAGCTGAGGCAGATAAAGATTGAACAACCATTTAATTTGAAAAACCTAAGAACACAGACAGATAAAACAGTTTGAAAGTTTGATGTAAACACAATTAATATTCTTAAACATGTTGAGGATGTTAAAGATGGTTAATTGTGAGTTTTAATGAACCGTAGCATATGTTTTAATGACTAGGGGAGCTAGTTAATTTAGTTAACCTAGTTGGGACTTTAAGAGTCAATTTAGGGCTAATTTGAGTCTGGAATGGGATTTAGTTTTGGCTTAATTTAGAGTGGAAGAATTAAGCTTTATCAAAGCAAACCTCTCGATCAGAAAGTGGTGTTTGCTCACTGAAAGGTGGACGCTCCTGGATCTGGCAGGCGTTGGTTTCTCCACGAGCTGAGGCTGGAGTCCCCAGACTCGGAGTGGTGGTCCTGGAAGGCGTGGCCGCCGAGGACCTCGCTGGACAGTCTGTGGATACGTCCCGGTCAGCAAGGGAGGCATTTCAGCAGGCATGCTGAAGTCATTTCTGATCAGTCCCCGTAGTGAGGGAGAGACGGAGGAAGAGACACAAGCAGGTGGCTCTCGAGGCCTTGTTCAAAGCTGATGAAGGTTCAGCTAAGACTCGACTATATTCAGGCTGTAGCACAGACTCCGACTGGCTTGTACCGGAACTGAATATTAGTTTTGAGAGGAGTTATCTTAAATTCAACCAATCAGAAGATATTAAGTGTACTAATCAAAACTGAGTTAGTGGACTGGTGGATGGCTCTGATTGGGTAGGGAACTGTGAGGGAGTTACCAACTCACATATGACTTCCGCCCGTTAAACACTCACATTATAAATGTAGAAATTAGTGGTGGGCCGATATCGGCGTTAACGGCTGCGTTAACGCAAGACTCGTTATCGCGCGACAAAAAAAATATCGGCGTTAATCTAAAGTTGGGTTCAGTAGATCTATACCTG
>SSNR01000679.1:154754-175885 GCA_006937965.1 Callopanchax toddi | reverse complement strand
GAGACGAGGTGAGTTCTGTTTAAAGTCCGTATTCGGTCAATGTGAGAAACTTTGTTTAAAAAGAACTGATCTGTGTCCTAAACTGTGCTGAGTCGGCGGTTTTGCTATTACATGAGAAAATAGGACCGGGACGTCAGCGTGAACTAACGTGAAATCCTTTGAACGTTGTTTTTTTAAACATGCGAACAACCACGTGATGTGTGTATCCAGTGAGCGATCACGAGGAACCTCTTCCTGCTGAACCAGTGAACCTTTGAGGTGAACGTCTAAAAGTAAAACGAGTCGCTCACGCTGTAACGCCTGAGTGATGCTGAGACGGTCAGCTCTGTCGTCATGGTGATTACAGCATCTTGTAGTCTTTGTATTATGATGAAACGGCGCATACAGTGTGTGCATATAAACAAAATAAAACTTTAAACAAAAAATGCTTGAAAAAAACTGCAACTTTGACCACAACTTTTGAAAAATGTTTCGCAAATCAGTCATTTTAGGATGAAACCATCACAAAAACCACACGCCTTCCTGGAGGGACTGTATTTAAACTTATATTTACACATTTAAACACTGCTATGTTTTAATGATTAAATTATTATTAAATAATTAAAGATAATGGAAGTAAAATCATGTCGGGTTATTACAAATGCTTCAATAGTACCTCATAGTCACATGGCAGGAAGGTGAGGAGGAAGAACAATACATCTTTCATCAATAATCGTTTTATAATCGCATCGCAGCTCTCTGAATCGTAATCGAATCAAATCGTGAGGACCCTGAAGATTCCCACCCCTAGTCTTTAGGTGGAGGGAAGCTGTCTGGAGTCATGTGACCACGTCTTTAGGTGGAGGGAAGCTGTCTGGAGTCATGTGACCACGTCTTTAGGTTCCTGCTATAAGAGCTGCAGAAAAACACGAGCTATTCTGTCTGGATCAGCGCTTTAGTTCAGTCTGAAGGAAGTGAATGTTAAAAAGCTAAGCTAGATAAATGAATATTCTAAATAAAACGCTGTTTATTACAGATGTCATGAATCTCTTCCTGCCTTCTGTTCCATTCCGACCCTCACATGTTCTCTTCTTTGTTCTTTAAGCTTCAGATCAACTATATTTGCAATTCGATCAATCTTCTTACTTTATGTGACTCACCTCAAAAAGCCTCAGTCACTTTCAATTCCTCACATCATCCAATAATAAAAATAAAAAAACAGCTTCAGGACTCAGAACGTTAAAGCCCCACACACTCTCTCACTGCACTCTTTTATGTTTGGAACATTAATATTGGCACATTTTCTCTGCGCCCAATATCAAATCAGCCAGCAGCTCACTTTCTCTGGAAAAGCCTTTAAATCTTCCAACAGCTTCAGCCAAGCCCGCCTCAGACCGACACTCCATTTCTTTGTTGTTGTTATTAACATGAATATCGACAGTTTCTCTCAGTGAGGGGCATCCAGCATCGCTGCTGGCTGCCCCTCCATCCATTCACCCCTCCTCCTGGTTCACACATCATCTGTTTCCAGCTCCTGGGTGATACATCACTGTGGCGGGGCAGAGAAAAGCTCTTTAAGTTGCATAAACACAACGTGGCCGAAGCTCCCAGCAGCTGCCGTGATGGATGGGACCGCACGCGATGAGAGAGGGGGTCGCTTCCAGGAGCGCCACCGACTGACTCTGTCATCTCTTCTAACCAGAGAGGTGGTTCTGATCACCACAGAGTCGAGAAGAGGCCAGAGCTGAACAACACAGAGCTCCGTCACTGGACCTAAGTCTGAACAGCAACCAGAGATTACATCAGGAACATCATGGTTCCTGTTCTTCAGCTCCACCCATGGACCAAAGGCCAACCACACCCTGGAGGGTTCATGGAGAACACACACACAAAAAAAATTATTATGTTTACAAACTAAATTGGATGAATTCTATAAAAGAAAAGCTCAAGGTGCCTTTATACGATCAAGAGCAAAATGGATGGAAGAGGGCGAACGTACTTTAGTAAACTAGAAAAGAAAAGGCAGGAAAATAAAGCAAACTTATTAATTAATGGAGTGGAATGTAATGATAATAAAATGATTGAGAAGGAAGTGTTTAGGTTTTATAGCAAACTGTCTTCGTCAGCCTTTTCTATAAGGGATTCAACCAGCTTTTTTCATCACATTGGAAGTCAAATACCACTAATAGATAATACATTTAAAGAAATGTGTGAGTCCAGTTTAAAAATAGAAGAACTGGATGCAGTTATTCGGAAGTTGGCAGTAAATAAAGCCCCTGGCTCTGACGGCTTCACAGCTAATTTTTACAAATTTTTCTGGAAGGAAATTAGAGATTTACTGTTTAAAGAAATACAAGAACGTTTAGAAACGGGCGAACTTACAGCCAGCATGAAACAAGGTCTTATAACGTTGATTCCTAAACAAAACAAGGATGAAAGAGTTTTGGATAATTTGAGGCCCATTACACTACTCAATACTTTCTGGATGTGTGGCAGCTAGAATGAAAACAGGTCTGTCACAAATTATTGATGAAACTCAATCCGGTTTTCTAGGTGGACGTTCTATTCATAACAATATACGGTTGGTTCTAGATTTAATTGATTATAGTCAGGCGTTATCTGTAGAAGGATTCATTTTATTTTTAGATTTTTATAAGGCTTTCGACTCGGTGGAACATTCCTTCATTTGAAGTACTCTAAATCATTTTGGATTTGGCCCTAAGTTTGTTAACATGATTGGCATGTTATACAAGGACATCAATAGTTGTGTTGCTTTAGAATATGGTACCTGCTCAAGATTTGATGTGAAAAGAGGTATTAGACAGGGTTGTAGTAGCTCTCCCCTATTATTCATTATGATAGTGGAATTATTATCAATTATGTTAAAAAATAATGGTATTGAAGGCTTGAACATTTTGGACAAACATATATTAATTAGTCAATTCGCAGATGATACAACATTATTTAAAAAAATGAAAATCAAATATCAAAATCACTAGATTCAATTAGTACTTTTTCAAAAGCTGCTGGTTTGAGATTGAACATTGATAAATGTGAAATATTTGCATTGCATGATCAAGCTGCAGAGTCAATTTGTAATACTGCAGTTAAAACGCAAATCAAATATTTGGGCATTGTCATCACTAAAGACAAAGAGATAAGAGAGAAGGAAAACGTTGGAAAAAATGTAAATAAATGCTAAACAATTTTAAATTCATGGTTACAGAGAGATATCACTGTATTTGGAAGGGTCTTGATATCAAAAATGGACAGTTTGTCAAGAAATATATATCCTGCTTACTCATTGGAAATCTCATAAAATGATTAAACTTATAAATGGTATGAATTATAACTTTATTTGGAAAAATAAATGTCATTATATTAGGAAAGCTGATATGGTCAAGGAGATAAAAGAAGGAGGTTTAAATGTTATTGATTTTGCGGGTATGAATGGGGTTCTCAAGTTTAGGTGGCTTAAAGCAGCACTCTGGAGGATTTCATCAAGAGAGCAGTTTTTGAATCTAGCGTCCAAAGGCTCCTCCTCAAAACATCTCGACACGCGCGTCCGGTCGCGTGTGCGCGCGTGCACACGGTGCATATACGTTGCGGGCATAAAGTGTACAGCTCAATGTGTAGGGTTTAATCACTCACAGTTCACAATCTTACTCCAACAACACTACGAGGGTCTGAAGAGCCCTCTCTGTCCCTGCTGCTTCTGATATTAGCTCTGTTAGCAGAGAGCTGCTGCTGGACTCTGAAGCTGAACTTGACTCGGCCCTGGATGAACTTTCTGACCAAAATAAACGCGTAACCCTGTCAAGCCTTGCCATTCTGTGAGGTGAAAGGTTTAAAAATAAAAATAAATCCGTCTTTAGCTGGAGAATGGGTAGGTTTTTAGTAGAAATGAGCTGTGAGGCTGAGACGCAAACAGAGAAACACACGGAGCGTCCTGTACGACAGCGCCCCCTACTGGTACAGGTTTGGTCGATGCGCGTGCATGTTGAGAGAATGCAGACATTTGAATTTCATTGGCTGAAAAATGTCGGCGGCAAGAAGTAATGGAAAGGGGTCTCTAGGAGGAAGGAGGGTCTTCATCAGAATGACAGATGTTGTGGAACTCAACCCATAGATCATAGTTTAGACCTGAAATATCATTTAGAACATTTAGAAAACTTTGATACAGAGAAAAATAATCCAGAGAGCCGCTTTAAATAGGAAGTATATTTTACGTGACTTTAATGAAAAAGAAATTGAAAAAATAAGAGATATCTAACTTATCCAATCCCACATAAAGCAAATGAAGTAACATTCAAAAATTTAAATGATATATATCCTTCAAACAACCTTTTATACACCAGATTTAATTGAACAACTCGTGGTTTTTGTGAGAAGGACACTGAGACAGTCGAGCATCTTTTTTAAAATTGTGATTGTGTTAAAGAATTTTGGTTTTCCTTTCACGGATGGTTGCTTATGAAACATAACGATAAATTTGTTAAAATGGTCTGATATAAAAGTTGGTATTTTTTTGAAAGATGATCATTTAAATTTCCTAGTGAATATTTTGATTGTGCTTGGAAAACACTTTATTCACAGATACAAGTTTCTCAGGGTTAAACTTCACATAAATGGGTGGAAAAATGACCTGAGATTGTTTAAGAAAAGTCTGTTATATGAATATGAAAAATGCCACAAAACTCTTTTCTTTAATGGATAATTTTAATTTATTAGATTGAGTCCCTCACAGTGTTCATGTTGTTTTTGTATTATTTGTTGTTGTTTTTTACATAAGCTGTTTCAACACGTTTTGATATTGGAAATATTTATGTTTGCCCTAAATGTTTGTATTCTTTGAATTGTACTAATAAAGGCAAAAAACACTGGGGTTCCTGTTCCTGTTCTTCAGCTCCATCACTGGACAAACGTCCAACTAACAACCTTAAAGTCACATCAAGAACATCCTGTTTCCTGTTCGTTAGCTCAATTCATGGACCAAAGTCTGAACAGGAGGTTACATCATCAACAGGTCTGCTAATCCTCCGCTGTTTGTTTGTGTTTGTTGCTGTAAAGGTCACTGGTTTGACTGGTTTTCAAAAAGCTCTGCCTGAAACCAGCTTTCTGATAAAAAAGTCAGTGAAGCCTCATGGTTTTAATTGGTTAATGGAACCGTAGACCAGAGTTGTTCAACCTCTAAAACTCCTGGTTCATAATGTGGACTGTCATGGACACAAAGGGAACTTGTGACTAAAACGAAACCTGAGAAACACGACATGGAAAAACAGAGCCGATGCTTTCTGCAGTTCATCGAACGGGAAAGTCGAAGTTCAGCTCTGAAGGATTTCTACATCCTGGATTTATCAGAAGCTGCTCACAAGCAAGAAGTATCGAACCAAGAAGATCCAAGGTGAGATGATTTGTGTAGAATAACGTGAGCCTCCTGTTAGGTCTGATTACCAGTTAGTGCTGTTTGGTGACTTCATGCTGCTGAAGGTCAGACTCTTAGTTACTGGTGAGTTAGTGGATACTTTGTGATTCTCAAACCAAAGCAGTTTAACTGAGTTTTGTGTTGATGAGAGTGAACGTCTTTTGTTTTGTAGTAATGTCAGGGGAAGTGCAGCAGTTGGATGTGGGTCAGAATGTTGAGCTTCAGGTCTCGCTCAGGGTGCCATTCATGCTAAAATCGCCACCGGTTCAGAGCCTTTAGTGTTGCTGATGAGGCCGGTCAGAACTTTCAGCTCTCATTTAATGCATGCTTACACAGTTCCAGAGATGCTGACCCAAGGCTGGGGTTCCTCAGGCTGCTCGCTGTCTGCAGCTAACTGGCTTAAAGACTCTGACGTCTCTGCTCTTACAGGCTCAGAGGGAATTACAGCCAAGTTTTACCGTTTAAAACTCTCAGTTGGTGTTAAAGAAGCATGAAAACTGACGGAATTAAGAGAGTCAGGAAACTTTTCATCCTTCTGAGGTTCTAGTGGGATCTTTAAGCAACCTAATCCAACAGAGAGACACCTGGAAAACAATCTTAACAGGATTCATTTGCTGACTTTTCACTGAAACATTTTAATTCTGACTGTGACTGGTGACAAAAGGGCAACCCTGGTTCTGACAGGAAACAGATCCAACTACTGTCAGCTGTGAGGAGCAGACTCGCTCCTCTGGAACAGGGACTGAATGACAAAAGACCATCCACCCCATGCTCCATGAGTGGCCCCCACAGGGTGCCCCAGGAGACATGGTCATAAGTAGGGATGCACCGAAAACTGAAAATTCTTGACTGAAAATGAGAAAACCCAGGCCAAATACCAAAACACCAAAATAAATGAATATGTAAATTATTAGAACCATAGCATTTATGGCTATGATGTGTACTAACCTCATTAAAATCAAGGCATTGCAATAAATCAATTACAAAACTATGAAAACAATGAGAGGAGGGAAAATACTGTCTGTAACTTGGAGAAGCCCTGGTCTGACTGACAATGTGACAGCAGCAGCAGCGAAAACCAAAAAAACCCACTCTGGTTCTGGTCTGACTCCGGTCCAGTCAGGGCTGGACTGGGATAGAAAAACGCCGTGGCAGCCCAGCGTGATCTTACAGGAGATGTTCAGCTTCTGTCCAGGGGGGCTTGAGGGCTGTAAGCCGTGTCACGCGCGTATGCCACCTGTCACTAGGAGCCACGCACCGCTACAGCTCTCTGCAGCGGGAGGAGCAAAATGAAACGAGTCGCTGCGAGGACGACTTGTTGAGGTCCGGTCAGACCAGCTAAAAATCACGAGCAGAGATAGTGAAATAAGTCCACACCGTAGACGTGCTGGCTCAGCCTGAAACACACCGGAGACGTCAGCGCTGAGCCAGATGCGCCACGGTTTGGGCGAGTCTTCTACTCTCAGGACCCGTTCCTGAAGCGGCGTGCCGTGAACGTCCAATCCTTTTCTCACGTGCTGGCTGCGATATTTGCTCGTGATATTACAGTTTTTGCCATGTTGTTTAGGTGATTTGGGCGTTTCTGCTGAAAATCGAAAGTGCACTTTAGGGTCACTTTCGGCCGAAAATATTCTGTGGCCGAATATTCAGTGCATCCCTAGTCATAATCCTCCAGATCCACAAAACACATGTGGACTGGTTGGGCAAACTCCCATAACCCCTCCATCACCCTAGCAAGGTTAAAGCCATACTCAGTAGCCAGGTAAACAATGGAGCTTTTAACATATTTTTTTAAAGCCTCTTAACAACGTTCTAATATAGTACAGCCATAAATATATTGTGGAGATTAAAAAAAAACAACGAAAGAAATCAATAAAGTAGTTGTCCTGCAGTTCTCTAAAAACTTCAGCCAATCCTATCGTTCGGACCGAACGATAGGATTGGACAATCCAGCTGTCTGTCTGCCGCATTTCCTCACGGCTTGGATTGGCATTAATCCGCCCGGACACATTTTGGGGCAGAACATCCCGAAAGTGAAAGTAGAAGTAGGACAGAGAGCCAGCGGGTGATTCCATTTTAAGATAAAAATACCAGAGCCCCCCCAAAAAACACCTTTTCAGCTAGCAGAAAACTAAAAACGTTTGGAGGTGAAAAGAGGAAAAGCTGGGGGAACGTTTCTGCGGCTGGAGTTAGACTCGACGTTCTCACCTTTGCAAACCGTGGTCCCATGTCCGCGGGAGGTTGGCGTAAGGATTTTACCCGACGGGAGGGGTGAGTTCACAGAGACGTGTTTCTGTAAAATAGCTAGCGAGACCTCGTTTGTTTACCTGGCTACTGAGTATGGCTTTAAAGAGCTGGTCCATAGTTCCAGGACAAAAACCACATTGACCCTCCTCTATCTGAGGACCATCAACCAGACCCTCCTCTCCAGTCCTGTGGAGTAGTGTGATCCTTCTATGGTCGGAACACTCTCTGACCCACACTCCTGATGTGCTCTACACACAACCAAAATCAAGATCCAATCAGAGAGAAACTCAAGTTCTGAACAAAACAGACCCGATAGACACCTTAGTCCTGATTCTAACCCAGTCTGACGGATAATGGTTGGTATATCTTTATCTAGTCCGCCCCAGAGAGTACTCTGCCCCTTCACAAAGTTTGGGTCAATCTGAACAGGTTCAGCTGTTTTCCTGCACAGCTCAGGCCACATTTCACGAGGAGGAGACAAGTTTTCCTGCTCGGTTTAGATAAACGCCACACCGAGGCACTGTGTGAGAGACTCTCTGATGTATTCTGGTCCAGACTTTGATCTCCTGCATCCACATGTTCAGACTACCAAACAGGGGCGAGACAGGGTGGTCTCTCACTCCCCGCTGGAAGACTGCAGTGCAGAAAACACTCAAAGACCACAAAGGTCAGCACAATAACACAGTTAGTCTTTGAAGAGCAAAACAAGGAAAGGCAGACGTGGATCCATGAGCAGGTCTAACAAAGAGACGAGAAAGAAAACACAAATTACTCTACAAAATAATATGATTTATACATATGTGAAGAAACAAAACTACAACAGTGACTCGCAAAGTTATACAACTAATAAATTACTTATTAAAAACCGTTACAGTACAGCACAAGAAACACACACAAAGTATACAGGACAGGTATAAACACCTAAAACCTTTACAAGTAATCTGAATAATAAACGGTGTGTTCTTTGGATTGAAAATAGCTGCTATGACCGTCTGATGGTGGCAGAAAAAACTAAGTAAAACAAAAAATGAAATAACTTTATTAATTACAGAGAGAAATTAGTTTGAGTAACTCGTTTAATTAATTGTAGGATGTTCTAGCTGTAGACAGGAAGGACCTCCTGTAGTGGTCTGTGATGGACAGGAAGGATCTTAGTGGTCTAAGACCATTTTATCCAGGAGCGATCTCACGTTCTCCACTATGAAAAACGTATGTTCTGTCTGTATAATATAGTAGTTTGGTTTATTAATACCGGCCCACGTCTCATTCAGCTCGTTTTATGTCCCTGCTTTTGGCTCGGTAGCTCGACAAATCTGTGTTGAACGTCCTGGATGTTTACTGCATAGGACTGTTGTTTCATCTAAAGATCTGTACGTCTTTAGTTTTTCCTTTGTGTAGCCACTGGGTTTTACCAGAAGGTATATAAAGGTGTCTGGACACTGTAACCAAGCCGAATCCTCAACCCACCAACCGGACAATGAGCACAGGTCAGGAATAAGCTAACAATTAGCTTATTAGTGTAAGACAACCCATCTCCCAACAAATTATTGAAAAATTAAAAGGTATCTGGATGACTCATATTTGGTGTTAAAGAAAACTAGCTCCGCCCACAAAATACATAATCAATGTTTACAAAGATTAATATGGTTTATATAAAGCAACCAAAAGAGAGACAAATGATGCTAAACTAAATGTTTATTCACTTAGCAGACTCTCTGATCCAAAGCATCGTATACAATTACAAATCACCCAATCGGGCGTGCTGTGATCTGTGGAAACCCACGGGAAGAACATGCTGACTCCACGCATAAAGGCCACAGCTAGGATTCAAACCTCCAACTTTTTAGCTGTGAGGCAACAAAGTTACCATCTGCCACCATGCAGCCTAAATAGAAGATATACAGAGATACATACACAGATATGGAGACACTAAATAATAAACATTCAAACGAAACCTAGAGACTGAAAGGGTTTTGACAGATGAGACACGACCTCGGTCATAAAACGTGAGTCTGTAATAAACTGATGACGGAGTCTAGTTTGAACTGAACCCTGACCCTTAACCCTGACCCCTCTACAGTCTGCAGATTGAGTTTATAATCTCTGGATTATTAGGCAGTTTGTCTCCAGATGTATATCAAGTCTTTGTTTGCCTGAAACACTAACATCTGGTTTTATTGGTGTGAATTAATCTGAACGTTTCCAGTCATTTAGTCAGAATTCATCCTCCACATTAGATTAAAAGTTCCAGCTCTAACTGGCTCATGTAGCTTCATCTCCCTCAGATATAACCAAGTGTTGCATCTTTATTCCTGCAAAGTTCGGACTCTATAAATCAGCAGGTTGTGGGTCGTGAAGCCCTGAGAAAGTCTAACCTAGATGAAGAAAAACACAGTGTCTTACTTGAACCAAAGGTCAGTTCAGAGTACTTTTTCAGGAGACTGCTGCCTGCAGACTCTGTAAACTCATTATTTGACAAACGGAGTGTATTTATTGGCTCTAGAGTCCGTGACCCGGTTCCTCAGTGAAGGGAAGGTTTGTTCAGGGTCACAAGAGTCTGTGGTTTTGTTTTATCAGAGAGAATGAGGCTCGGGAGCACTCACACATTTCATTTTTATTTATTTGTTGAAGTGTCTTCTTCAGACAGACGGATAAAAGCCTCGTGTTGACCTGTGTCTGAGACAGAAACGCCAGGTGAAAAGTTTGCCACCTGATCTGTGGAGTAGCTGCAGGAATCGGCACCAGGACGTTTCAGAAAACAACAACACGTTCATTAAAGAGTATTAAGTTCACACAGGTAGACACTTTGGGTCTTCCTCAGGAGACTTTATATGAACAGGCACCATAAATGTCTTTATAGGGAACATGATGTAAGAACTGTTTGTTCACCTCCTCAGACACCTGAACCACTCGGCCCATACGGAGGAAAGCTTTGAGAAACAGACTGATCCCAGTAGCTGGTTGGTTCTTCGTCCATTGGATGATCCAGAACCAGTGGAACAAATCAAGTGATCTCACCAGGACAACAGAGCCTACACGTTATAGTATGGGGTCCAGTGTGGATCTGCTGGTGGTCCCAGACCAGTTTCCTCCTGCTGAACGGACCTTTGGATCATCAGTTTGCTGCCGGCTGGTTTACCCTCATCTACCACGTTCAGGGATGTTCCAGTCATGTTGAAGTGGCGTTCTGTAGGTGAAGACATCTCCACAGTCAGAGCCAAACTCTGTTTAGCTGTAGGCAGAATCTCACACAACAAATCCCTCGTTGTGTAGCGAGAAGCGCTCGACCCATCTGAGGATTTCTGCACTAATTAAAGTCCCCCCTCATATTCGTTTCTTGTCAAGATGCTTTTCCCTTCTAAGGCAACAAGGAGCCGATCGTTTTAGTCTCTGGTCTCTAACTAGACCTGCAGCTATGGGACGTTTTAGTAACCAGGTATTAAATATGTCAATATGATGTCAGTCAACAACCACCTGTTCATGAAGACGTTTTTAAAATTGGTCTGGACATGTCTGACGCTCCACCTTGACTTTTTAATTTCTCTCTTAAATAGAGACTCTGGTCTGACTGTAGAGGGTCCAGTTTGAATCACAAACATTTGTAGAAAGTTGTCTTTCCTACCAAAAAATGTTACTTGATGTCATGAATTCTGTGTAAAAATCTCATCGTATTATTTGTGGTTGACGCTGCTAGCTGGATATTCAGTGCAGTTTTTAAATCGGGGTCCCAGACGAGATGGTTAGCCTGTTTCCTCCACTCAGGACTTTTTCTTTCAGTGGCAAGATTTTAAACAAAATCTGCCCCAAAACTTCCTTTCAGAATGCTGAATGGGCTCTTTTCCTTCATCTCTCTCTCTCTTCTCATTCTTTTTTGCCCCTTTCAGTGAGTTTTCCTGCTTTTCCTCTGAAGTGGCCCGCCCTGTGTTGGTGCGCTCATGTGTGGGTGGAAGAGATGAGTTGTTTGCACCACGCTCCTTTAAATCAAAGGCGAGGGAAAGGCTGTGCTTTAATCATATTTCACGCCGACCTCACTTATCTTCCTCTGCTGTTGTTTAAGGCCTGTCAGAGCAGATATATCAGCCTCCAACTGACTGCTTCAGTGTTCTAAGGCTTCACACTCATATTCTTCATTTTCACAGAGAGCATGTTGTGTAAAAACATGCGTCCAAGTGCAAAGCAGCTGACTAAACGACAGTGTTAGGAAGCAGAATCAGTGTGTTGATATTTTCTTAGGAAATGTTGATGCCAACCATGTTTCATTCATGAAGAAATCAGTCTCGGTGCTTCATGATGAGTTTCGTTTATTTCTGCGGCAGCAAACCTGAAACGTCAGCAGTCTGAAGGTTGTAGTGTCAGACGTCTGGCCTGAAGGGTCGAACGAGTTCAGTTCTGCTGAGCAGCTTAGAAAACGGAGAACAAGCTGAAGGATATTTGTTAAGAAGCATTAAATCTAAATCAGGTTCTAGTGGAAACATCTGAGCATCGTCCCCGTTCTCATCAGAGGATGCTTGTTTTGAAACATTAATGACAGATACGTCCTCGCTGAGAAACGGGATTGTACCTGATGAAGGTACCAGGGACAGATTTAAAAGGTTCTTGGACTTGGAACAGAACCCTTAGGGGTTCCTGTAAAACTTGAGAGCTGAGTAGCTAGGCAGATATCCAGTAGCATCTGGTTGTCATTCAAGGCAAGGCTTCCTAATCCTAGAATCTGTATCAAGTTCAGCCTGTGCCAACTCCAGGTCGGGAGAGAAGTCCTGCCTCAAGTGGAGGAGTTAAATATCTCGGGGTCTTGTTCATGAGTGAGGGAAGGAGGGAGATCGACAGGTGGATCAGGGCAGCGTCTGCAGTGATGGATGCTGAACTGGTCTGTTGTGGTGAAGAGGGAGCTGAGCCAGAAAGCAAGGCTTTATTTACTGATTGATCTACGTCCCAATCCTCACCTGTCATGAGGTTTGGGTAATGACTGAAAGAATGAGATCGCAGATACAAGCGGCTGAAATGAGTTTTCTCTGTGGGGTGGCCGGGCTCCGCCTTAGGGTGAGGGGCTCTGACATTCAGGAGAGACTTGGAGTCGAGCCGCTGCTCCTCCATATCGAGAGGAGTCAGTTGAGGTGGTCCATGCATCTGGTCAGGATGCCTCCTGGACGCCTCCCTGCACAAAAAAGTACATCTCTCCAATCTGGCCCGGGAACTAGACGCGCGGGTTAGGGTTTTTTTTCCTGCACATTTGAAAACTTCTGACCTGCATCACTGCGTCTATTTTTACAACTCACCCCGCCTCATTAAGAACACGCTGAATGTCTGACCAGCCCCAAAATGTGCTTATGCAAGGTTCAAAGTTTGCATGAAGGTACCACATTTTTCTGTCTGTCCTACCGCATGCACACGCACGCACGCACATAAAGTTCTAAAAAAGAACTTCATTGATGGAACATTTTGCTGGAGGGACTATGTTTCTTGGCTTACCTTGGAGCGGACCCCCCCGGAGGAGCTGGCCGAAGGTCCGGGGAGGGGGAAGCCTGGGCTTCTTTGCAGACTGTTGCCCCCGTGATCCGACCTCGGATAAGTGGTGGAAAATAGATAGATGGATGGACGGCCCCGCACTAAAGTAAAAATTTATTGACCCGACCCAAACCACGGGTAACCCACAGGATAAAAGACAACCCACGCATCACTACCGGGAACCTTTTGGGATTCTGCTGGTGGAGGTGGCCGGTGAGAGGACGGTCTGGGATTCCCTACTTGGGATGCTGCCCCTGTGACCTGGATAAATGGAAGAAGGCAAAGCGAGGCAAAGTTCTGCCTGATACACTTCCAGAACGTCTAAATCCAGAATCCAAGACTCCTTGTGGTAAGTCAGGCAAGGGTCAGTGAACCGTGAGATAAATGAAATCCAAACTTACTGCTGCAGTAGAGGGCAGGGCCAGAAGAGTCATGGCAGGCAAACACTGGGTCTATGACCAGACATGGACAGAAACGTTTGATCTGACAAAGCAAGAGGCAGAAAACGTGATCATACAGAGCTTAGACTTGATCAGGAATATGGACACTGCAGACTGTCTGGTGCTGAGTGGACAGAGGTATTTATACTGCAGACATGGGCGAGCAACAGCTGCACCTGATGGGCTGTGTCTCAGGTAGAACAGGGGGTTTACATGCATCAAGTTCCTGGGAGTTAGCACCTCGTTAGCAATAAGAAAAGTCATCTTACAAATTAATTATGAACTGAATCAGACTACCATATAGCGTGTTACAGGAATGATGTCACTGTTGTGGATGAAAGATGTAAATTTAGGTAAAAATGACGCCATAGTGAACCACTCCTCTACCTGTTAACACCCACACTAGTCATCACTTCATCTTTCACACCTGCCTCCTTTATCGCTCTCATTTTTCTTTATTTCTCATCCTTATCCCCTTTTCCATTCCCATTAATTTCCTTTCATCCCTTTGTGCTTCCTCTCTGTTCCAGGTACCATCTGGGTGTTCTGATGTTGACTCGGGTAATCCATCTCCTGAGACAGAACCCCGCTCTTCATCTCTTCATCCTCAGCCTCTAGAAGCAACGCCTCCCATCTGAAACCTCCAGTCTCCTACATCATCTTCATCAACTCACGGTTTTCTGTCCAGCATCAGGCTTCTGTTCAGGTTAGTCAGATTAACTCCTGAAATCCAAGGTTCTGTTAGGGGTTTGTTTGTCATTTGTCTCCTGTTTTTTCCTCTGTTCTTGTTTTATTTGCATGTTGGTGCATTTTTCTCTCAAATCAGAGTAAACTAGAGCTCATACATCCAGACTGGAAAGTTTAGACAGTAAACCATTAAATCTTCTCTTTAGTTCAATCCTCCATCCTAAACAAGAACAGGGTGACAGTGGAGGTAAAAGACTTGCTTTAACAGGAAGAAACCACAGAATCAGGATGAGTCATCATTCTTGACCCCCGTTTACTTAAATTCATACATAAAAACATGAGTTTTCTCAACTGCACTTAAAGCTTCATGTTTAGGGTGAGAAAGATGTGTTCTGCTTTTTTCACTTAGCCTGTGCGGTAAAAGGCTTTATTTACATGTAAATAATGTAGATTCATATTTTTATTGACCACAAATGAATCTATATCAACTTTCCTCCGGTGCTGTTTTCATTAACGATGAGAAAATGACAATATTATAGCTGCTGAGATGTTGTGCCCCACTTAGCGTATCATGACAGAGGCTGTTTCATTGCTGTTTAGCTTCCGCCAGTACAATGTTCTCTGCTCAGCCAGAGACTGAGTTTTAAGTTGTGCCTCCCAGCAGCAAACGCCACAGGTGGTCAGTCAGACGTTCAAAATGCATAAGAATTCTGCTTAATGTGTGATCTGTCTGTTAAAAGCTATGAGCTGCTGAGCACGCAGAGTCAAGCGAGTTGAGCGCACAAGGAGTCGAGCATGTAAAGTCAACCGCATAGAGTCGAGCGCGCAGACTCGAGCGCGTGAGAACAGTTTGAGGGACGGTTACTCACCAGATGCTTCTGTGCTGCAAAAACTTTTCCCTCACAGTACAGAATACCATCTCACAATGTATTTTTTTACTCCAAGTTATAACTAATGCTGGGCTTACACCTTAAGACTTTGACAAGATTTTGTAAAGACTCTAAAAGATTATCAGCTCACATCTAAAGACTCGGGTTAACAGTCGACTAGTCTCAGACTAAAGATTTTATAAAGACTGAATCTTGTAGGAACACTAATTACAAGACTGCAACTAGATTATGTATGTCAGGATTTCATTCCCGCAAAATTCCTCCCATCATGCTCTGTGTGATGTAGTGATACTGTGCACACAGAATATGAGTTTGTAAGATTTTTAGGGCAGAAACGATTCCTCGTGTACCTTGAATAATTTGAGTACAAAAAAGCCTCGAGGCTTCGTTTAATTCATATTTAATTAATTCATGGCTTTGCAATCGCCCGGGGTCATGTTTCACCCGGACCGAAATAAGTGACGCACACACTGCACTGAATGCACACGCGAGTAGCGAATGAACTTAACTTTCTCTTAAGCCATGGCGGACAACTAGACCGTACTATTACTACTAGTACTAGACCGGTACAGACCGAAAGACGTCGGTAGGTACCGGTACCAAAAAAACACGGTGCAGACTTTGGTACTTTTACTATAAAATGTCCCTGTAAATGAGATGCTTCATTTAGCCGCCTGCGCAGCTACACGGGTGGAGACACAGGTGAGACGGAGGAGCAGATAGCCCCTCCCCTTCCTGTCAAAACAGCGTAGCGAGTTTCGAGTTAAAAATTCCGAAAAACTCTTAAGTTTCGCCGCATTTTGGAAAGGTAAACAGGAACAGAGCAAAATGAAACGTATGCAATGAGATTTGTGCCGCGAAAAACAGGAATTCCAGCAAGTAGTCAAAGCCACGCATCGCGTATGGAATTAACTTGCTGCTGCAGCAACGTGTTCACTTCAGTCCGACTGGAAAAAAAAAAAGGTGTGTGAGGGGAGACAGTGACATAACAGAAAGTTCAGAGGTAAGCAATAAATACCGGTAATAATAGTAAATGCACTTATATGCCACAAAACCATGGTTTATATGTAGTTTTTTATTTTAAAAAAAAAGTTTAATACTTTATTTTCTCTCGGAAAATACATGTACATGTAATTTATACATACATATATATTTATATGTATGTATATTCATGTATATTTCTATATACATGTAATTTATTAGAGTACTTGATTAATCGATAAAAGATTTGATAGAGTACTCGATTACAAAAATATTCGATAGCTGCAGCCCTAAAGTTTTTACACTAAATAAACTCCATAAACATGCAGGGATGTTTAGACGGGTGAGAGTCCACTTTCCAACTTATTGACCTAAATGACTTTGTTGGAGGATGAATACTTTTTCTTTAAATTTTTTACTAAACCTTTTTGAGTTTTTGTTGACTAGAACTGGATGTGACAGAAACTAATCAGCATTTAAACTGATGTGGCCGTCGACAACAACACAGCTCTCCTCAGGTTTTATTTGTTCCAACCGGTGACTCGAGGAAGTCCCTGCTGTCAGTGTTGGGGTTTTGGGGTCATATGTACTAAAAGACGTGTAGTGGAAAATGCAAGGTGGGTTATTTTGCAGTTTTGAGCAAAAATAGTTGACTTTCAGTTTTAAGTCCAAGCTGCAGCTGTTTTCACTTGTTGTTGGAGGTGTCTGCGTTTGTGATGGACTCTGTCTGCTAATTAATTTCCAGACTCTTCTGAAGCAGTCATTAATTTATTACTAATTAATTTACAGCAGTAATTAATTTAGAGGCTGTTAGTAAATGTTGAATCTGCAGCGTCTGTCAGAGTTTGTAGAGAACAGAAAGAACGGCGTGTTTCTGTGAAAACTACACACATTTGACACACTAATGAAGAAAATACACAGTAATTAAAGCTCATTTTTCATTTCCTGATTTATTATTAAAATCCCACCCGTCTGTTATGAGCCTGGATGAGCGGCTTTTTCTGATTGATTTGTAAATTAAATATCTTTAAACAGAAAGTCACAGGAAGAAGAACGCTGACCATTTTTATCTAAAGCAGGCGTCCAAACTTTTGAGACTTGGGCCAAAACGAGATAAAGAAATTCAATTTTAGAAAACAAAATAATGTTTAATGTCAATTATTTAATTTTTTCCTGCTTAAAACACAGTAAATATTTTAAAGAGCATCTTTGATTTTATTATAGGAGAGACTCTTTACATCTTTGTAGATAAATAAAGATATTAAAGGTTTTGTATGTTTGCCTAAATTAAAGAAAAACAGCAAATTCTCTAGATTTGATCAGTTTACTTACATTCCTTTAAGATACATTTTTAACCATTATTATCAACTAAAGCAGGACGTGGTCACTCTTTCTTCAGTAATGCTGCTGGATTTTGCACAATAACGGTAAAAGTACATTTGTGGTCCTGTTTGAATTAAAACCAAAACATGTTGTTAAGACAAATACTTTGTAGTACAACCTAAAAGCTTTCAGATTTGTTGTTAGGCCTCACATTAATAAACATTTTAACATAAAAATGTTTAAATCTGCATCATCTGCAACTCCTTGTTCGTGGTTATCAGACGAGTCGTCATCAGACGAGTCGTCATCAGACGAGTCGTCATCAGGTCAATCTGCAGCTTGCTGTTGTTTTCCATCAGTTCCAGTGAAGATCCTCCAGTGAGACGTGTGATCTCTGCGTGGCCGCTGACAACCAAACGGTGACATTTCCTGCAGAACGTTTGCTGCCTCTGATGTTTGACCTCGTTTCCAATCAGAAGTGGATGTCGCTGCTGTGTGTTCGGCTCCATTTGTTCTGTTAGGAGAAGAAAATCCATCATACAACAAACGAGTTGTGTCAGCGCCGAACGACAGCAGTGAAACGACCAGAGAGGAAACACCAATCAGTCTCCAGCCCAACAGGCGGATCACTGTGAGCCAGCAGCGAGGACACGAACGCTGCTGCTGGTTCGACCTGTGAGAGGAAATGATGTGAACTTTACCAGAGTGATGCCACCAGAGCTGTTAGTGAGCGATTAAAACTTTATTATTAGAGCACCTTTCACGATCCAGAGAACTCTACAGAATAACCAAAACATTTAAAAACCAGTCAATTAAAGGCTGTTGTAGAGATGAGTTTTAGTTGCTTTTTAAAACGCTCTGCAGACTAAAGGGGAGCGAGCTCCAGAGTTTAGAATATCCTGCCACCTTTTGGTTTTCAGCCTCCTACAGGGGACAACAGGCGAGCCTTGGTCACATGACCTTTGAGACCTGCTATGACCATTCAGAGCTCTGTAAGTGAGGAGTCATTTAGTCAGAGGTCTGGCTGCAGCGTTCTGAATGATGAGGTAGTTATCCAACATCAAAGGAAGTAAAGCGTGAACAGTTTTCACTTCTGTTTGTGAGACAATTCATTCATAAGTGATAAAAACATGTTTGAACCAGCGAGCGTGACCATCTAAAGTAAAACCAGAGTCAAAGGTCACCCCAGAGTCCCCAGCAGAAGACTTAAGAGGCTAAAGGACCAGGGTGCTCATTTATAAAACTTCACGTAGAATCCTTACTAAAACTTGCTTACGCACAAAATGGGCCTGAAAGTGGCGTAAGTCACTTTTTACTCAAACTTTGGGATTTATAAAAGAAAACGTAACAGAAAAATGTGGCAGCTCTAAGCAAACTGTGAACCTCGTTTGTTGGAGACGTGAAACCAGTCAGAGCAGCTGGTGAGATGAAACATGTTGAATTTATGACACAATTAAAGACTTGTAGACCCTCACACACACAGAACCAACAATCCGCCTCTAAAAATAATTAAAAAAAAATCTGAATGAAAATATGTCTCATTTATAATAATATCCATTCTGTTCATCCAGTCGTCTTCAGATTATAGAACAGCTGCTCTGATTGGAGCATTAATTGTGATTTCTGAGACTGAGGGATCCTGCAGGGACACTTGTGCGTAATGCGCTGCAGCTCAGCCAGTAGTCAGACTCCGGATGAATGGGAGAGAGTTTTTAGAGATTTCTAGATAATGACTGGACGATCGATCAGCTGATAGATTCATTAGAGCATCCTATGGATCAACTGGGTCCAGTATTAGATCAACAGAACCATCGGAACCAGTAAAACCCGGTGTCACCGGCCGTTCTCAGGTTCCCTTCAACCAGCGATTGATCCAACAGGTCGACTGTTTGATAGGATGAACAACATGACGTGTCTTCTCCTTTGGATTCCATTAAATGTCGTCATTAAACGTTTCTCTGAGATCTCAGATCTACACCATCTCTCTGTCAGTCTGACAGTCAGACTGACTCTCTGCACTTCGTGTCTCTGACCCGTCAACATTTCACCTCCGTCCATCCACCACAAGCACCTCGAGTTTCAGCCTCTGTAAAATCACGCTTCCTAAACCTCTCCGTTGTCACGATTTACTGTTAAAAGCCAGAAACCCACCGGCCTATGCATATGCAATTATGCATGAGGTACCACATTTGCCCGAATATAAGACGAGGTTTTTTTCATTGAAAATAGTTTGAAAAGGCGGGGTCGTCTTATTATCGCGCCCTAGTTTTTCCAGCAGAGGGCGCAGGCTTTTTGGTCAAAGCGGCAGGAAGCAGCTCAGATCGTGAGCGGTTCCAGAGGTCCAGTCCAGCTCAAAGTTCCAGGTCCACTGAGGATTTAGATACCAGACGGCCAGTCCAGAGGCAGCAGGTGCTTTCAGCCAGCAGACTGTACAGGTGAGGGCTCGCGTCGCTCGCTCGATTTACACACGCATTCTCCCTCAGAACCTCCATCTGAGTATCTTTATATGCACACACACACACACACACACACACTCCCTCACACACACGCAGCGGGTTTGTGTGTCGGCGTAATGGCACAGCAGTGTGTGTGTGTCTGTGCGTTTTTGTGCAGCAGTGTGTGCAAACAAGCTTCCCCTATAAGAAAACTCCATCGCAGCACCAAAGTTCATCAGTGTCTGATGATCGCGGGGCTGCACAGTCCGACCGTGAAAGCTCCTGTCAGCAAAGGTGCGTTCAGGCAGAGAGATCAGTACGGCGGACTAGCTGTGTGCACCCCTGTTAATAAGCAAATATTAAAGCATCCTGGAATTATTATTATTTAAATTATTTTCTCAAAATTTCAATAAAAATAGTTTCTTTAAAAAGTGAATTTAGTCTTTTTTTCAGAAGATTAGTCTTGAAAAGGGGGGTCGTCTTATAATCAGGGTCGTCCTACATTCGGGCAAATACGGTACTTTGCATTGACCGCATATGGCAGAATGTGGGTGTGTAGGAGGAGGGTTCTGACCCAAAAACAGCTGAGCACAGTTCTAGGTCTGAGAGCGATTTATAAAGCAGGACAGTGGATCTGTGCGTCCGCAGGGTTTTATAAATCGGAAATGGAATTTGCGTACCTGAAAATTTTTTGCTGAGCTTAAGCAAGTTTTAGTAAAGATTCTGCGCAAAGTTTTATAAATGAGCACCCTGGAGTTTAAATTATTATGGTTTTACAGGTCCTTCTCAAAAAATGATCATATTGTGATAAAGTTGATTATTTTCTGTAATGTCCTGATAAACATTAGACTTTCATATAGTTTAGATTCATTACACACAGCTGAAGTAGTTCAAGCCCTTTTATTGTTTTAATATTGATGATTGTGGCGTACAGCTCATGAGTTTTTAAAAGCCTCAGGAATCTTTTGCAGGTGTTTAGAGTGAATGAGTTGATTCAGATGATTAGGTTCAGAGCTCGTTTAGACTGAGGACCTTCTCATGATATGCTCATTTTTTGAGACAGGAATTTAGGGTTTTCATGAGCTGTATGCCACAATCATCAATATTAAAACAATAAAAGGGCTTGGACTACTTCAGTTGTGTGTAATGAATCTAAAATATATGAAAGTTTAATGTTTATCAGTACATTATAGAAAATAATCAACTTTATCACAATATG